>JABSMS010005885.1:0-15298 GCA_018902275.1 Aleiodes sp. PSUC_FEM 10030003
AAAATTAGAATTTTTTAAAAAATCAAGAAAATTAATTTTTAGACTTGTTCCATTACTAAAATTTCCTCAGCTTTTCAATGGAATCATCAGAAAATCTCTATCTCGAACCGTCAAATTCGAATGTCCATTCTACCCCACCTTCCCCTAATTATTTTCATACGAAACAAACTTTCCAACTGAGTTACCATGATCGATCAACCCTTTAGCATATTTTAAGACGTCAGGGTATAATTGTGGCGTCATCTACTTCAGGGTAGTCGAACCACTGTGCGCATAGGGCAGATTTGCAGGCACCTCTGCAGTTCTGTGTTTTGTTTACTGTCACAATTATGTTAGTTTGTTGAATAATTGTTTAAATGTTTTTGCCAGTTTTTACTTTCGTTGGATACCTCTCAATCCATAAAAGTAATCAAGGTAAGATTAACTTAATATTTCAATGCTGTTCTCATTATTTGACCCACATTTCTAAGAAAACATTGCAGAACTTTATTTCTCTCTCTGAATTAAGTTCTTTCAGTTATTTGAGATAAAATTATTACGTTGATGATCTTCAGTTTGGTTTGGATTCGTAAATGGGACATTTCGAAACAATGTTACATCATAATATTATCTAAATAATTTGAACAATTGCGATAATCTTCGGCTATGGAACGACAGATGGCGGCATCTGTTCTTATTCGATTGTTTGCAATTGGAAATTCCAATTTTCAGATTATTTCAAGTGACTGAAGTCTCCAGTCAATAATAATCAAGTTCCAATCGATTATGAATTCCATAATTCTTCATTTTCTTCAATAATTATCGAAAACCGTCGGTAAAACAGTTTTCATAAATGATAAAATCAATTTCCTCCTTATCAACACTAAGATTAATCTTGTACTCCGAAATGATATTTGGAGTATTCAATTCCAATCCATTATGGAGTGAAATTGAGTAGAAAAATTACATTTCTTCCTCTTCAAGAGACTGAAGGTAATAACTGACATTGATAAGCGTTGTTGTTGATACCATATTTCACAACTGACCGTGTGGCCTAATGGATAAGGCGTCGGACTTCGGATCCGAAGATTGCAGGTTCGAGTCCTGTCACGGTCGCAATATTATATTTTTTTCATTATTTATGTGAAAAAGTTCGATTTAATAATGCGGAAGGCAAATAATCATTTCGGAGCAGATCATCCACGTAATGCTCCGAAATGCCCCTGATTTTTAAAAAATGATTTCCCCCTCGGTGCGCTTGACAGTTGATAAAATATGGCACATTAATCATCTGTCCCCTCTTGATGCCAGGCAATTTCATCCATTACAGAAGTAGTCTTGAACAAACACTTATCATTTTAACAGTCTCATTAACCTTTTTTTAATGCCCTCCATTTTTATTTTATTGAAACATTCTTAGGCGAACTTAATGGAAAATGTGAAGATGAAATGTTCTGATTCTGCAAGTTATAACTCACGTTCTTAGACTTCTGTGAGTTATACCTACGTTTTAGTATGCTGGGCTTACATTATTCTCATCTTGGGCAAACTACACGCAGTCCCACGAGGATTTTCCATCAAGGTGTTTCAAAACTTGCTCAAGGTCATCGCGAAATCAGTAAACTCGTCTTGAAATAGAACGCATTGATTCGTGTTTTTGAATCTTCTGAAGGAACAGTCCTTTCTTAACCCAAAAAACCTTGTGAATTCCAATATTTTATTTCTACTTCAACACAAGAAATTTCTCTCCCACGAAATGGTTTTCATTCCCTCGATTTTTCTACCTCCTCGATATACCCATAGCTCTCATAAAATATTCATAACTAAGAGATTGAAAAAATAACCGATTTCCAGGAAAGTGAAACGAACCCCCCCTATAATTTGCAGAACATGATCCACGTATACGGACTTTTTGTCTAGACAATATTCTTACGTAATTCCTCCTCGCTTATACATGGTTTTGCACGCAAATTTATCCCCTGTTGTCTTTCAAATTCGGACTTTCCCCTCCGCATTGTCCAGTGAGTATGACGGAGAGAGAATGCAGGAACTGTCGAGTCGATAATGCAGCTAGCAACAAGGCTCTAATTTATTCGATACATGCCGACCATCTGGCTATCTCCCTTTCCTTGTGCAATGTAACCACGTATGATACTAACTCGAGAATATACCTCAATATACTTTGAACTTGGACGTTGAATAAATGAAACGCAAGTTTCCCCTCAAATACTGGCGCCGCACGCATCAACTATTAATTTCTAAAATTCTCCCTCTGGTATACGCAATAGATGTTGAGTAGGGTTGACAAGAAAGTGAAGGGGAATAGCGTTTATTTTTACATTTCCCTGGAATAATACGAGAAATCGTACCTGCTTCTTTATTATGACCAATAGACTATGGAAGTTTGTTCTCCTAATTTCCGAATCCAATTATATGCCAATCTGTAACCCATTCTGATTACGAATATATAGATAATTATTAGCGATTGATGAATAATTAATCAACATTATTGATTGCTCCTAAACTATTAACACTGCCACTGATGATTGATTAAGTATAATTTATTCTTACTGGGCGTTGTGTTTGCTCATTAACGATCACCATTAATGATCCTTGCTAATTAATAATACAGTTCGACCTTCATAACTAGCTAATTAGTAATTGAATTAACTTAATTGTAAAATTTGAAGAAAAAAAATTCCTTCGAGCCGGATTTGAACCAGCGACCTATGGATTTCTCTTTTAACTCAAACAACTACAGTCCACCGCTCTACCAACTGAGCTATCGAAGGGGTCTTGTTTCTGTCATAAAATAAAGGTGTATTTATATCTAACGGAACATCTCACAAGTATTCCGAACCGTAAATACTTATGAAATTGATCCAGCACTAGTTTCTGCTCTGTTTCTACTCGTCTCTCGTTTTCATTCGAAAAATCCAAGAATGCCACTGATATTAATGAAACAATCGAGCAGAATAGAGTGGTTTGAATTACACGAGTATCCACGTAATGGATGCAAGTGAAACTGATTGGCAGAACTGTCCGATGAGGGGAGGACATTGTACTCTGTGCTTGCTGTGGCTCTTCCTACATTGAAATAATTCAGTGAAGCCTAGTAGCAATGTATGCCACGTCATTGGCCATCCATTGATACAGAATTGTAGACGGACAATAGAGGAGTAGGTTTCGGCGTTACCCGCAACTACTGACAACCAATAATCCGGTTTTCTATTGACAACTGATTTTCCATTCAGTATTTTATTGTAACTTTTCCAATAAATATTTTTACATTGCATTGATTTATCCTATGACATTTTGAAACGAATGAAAATGTAATACCTCAAAAGTTCAACTTGCAGAAAGCAAAATATATTCTATTTCTGCTAAACTCGTTGAATTGAATATTCCCGTGGCTATAACATGAACTCATTTACTGTATCTTAATCTTACATTTCTTGAATAATTACATTTTTCAAGTAGATAGGTGATTAGACCTTTTCAACTATATATCTTGTCTATCTTAATTGTCAGATAAGAAACATTCGTTGCTGAAAAAACCATTCTCTCTAATATTCATTCAGATGTCAAGAACCCGAGAAGGTCACACTTGAATATTCTGTTCAGGTCAAATGAATTCCCTTTAGGTTTTGCCTTTAATGGGTGTGGAACCAAAAAGTAAAATGTTCACTGATGATACTCACTGGGCCACGACACACCTTGCTAAAACAGCCATCATCCAATAACTAACCAATCTCTCGCGTGCAAACTAACATCACCTTCAAAATCCAATTCCATTATGGTCTCAATAAGCATACGACTTGTATGATTATTTACGTGTTTTGAGATTATAGGTGAGGCAACGTTATTCCGTTGATATTAAATTTCCATCAATTCTACATGTCTTCCAGACATATCTTATTCTATCAATAATTCCAATTTCAAAAAGAGTGAATAAGAATTGTGAGAACTGTGACCATTCATCGTCCATTATCAATAATGTCCTGGATGATTTTGCTAAAATTATAACTGAATGATTTATGTATACTTTTATAAATCATGTAGCTCTTCAAATTCACACATTTTAATACAACTTTACAAAGATTATTTCTGGACGCATGGGCCTGATAATTTTAGAATTGCCATCAAGTCATTTCCTCGTATTTTAGTTGGCCATTATACTTATTTGAAGACGTTAAAATAAATTGTAGCATCATTGTAAAATGTGATTTGTTACTTTTGAACTTACAACCAAACAATATTTTTAGTAGTAAATATTACAAAGAAAAATTTGATTAACTCCGTAAGTACAAACGAAGCAGTAATTATAACATCAATAAACAGGTGAAACTTCTCTTTCTCTGAACTTTACGAGATATTTACAAAATATAAATGTCGTAAAACGTTTCAAGAGAACTCAGGTTTCCAGTCCTAATTTAGTGGCCTTTTTTATGTCTTTTACTCTTATACTATCTTGTTACCGCCCTTTTCGCAAAGGCACTCCACGAAAAATCCTGTTTGAACCCTTCTGAATTGACGTACACCATCGGCTTTTCACTAAACTTCAGATGACGTCATCACAACTGCCTGGCCGTTCATCGACCACGTGTCTCCCCAGTACCCACGTAATAAATACACCTGTACCAACCAAAGAAAACTTTCTGCTCTTTATCCATTGTTTATTCTCGACTCTGTGACGTAATGATGAATAAATATTACGCATTTGATTCTACGTACACCTACAGAATCTGTATCTTTTCCTTGACAACATATTACGAAATGAATTTCTTCAGAAGAACGGATTTTTTTTAATTACGAAAGAATAGAATGAGAAAGGCAATCATTGATAACCTGAATAGGAATTAAATTGAGAAATCCTCTTTGAATTCAAATTAAAAGACTTTAGATTCTGCATCAGAAGACTGCAAAATACGGAGGGGAGCCTTCAATTCAACGAAATTAGTGAATCTAATCCTGAAACTAGCAATTCCAAGACGTAATCTTGTCAACAGCCTGTGGAAATAACGGACTTCAGATATATCTTGTTACCTCACTGGTCTTTCTGTTTATGCCTCTCATCCTCTCTTCCAGATTGTATACACTACTAATCCGGAGAAATGTTCTATGGTGCATGAATCCAAGTGATTAAGAGAGGTTCTTTGTCAATGAAATGGTGAGTCTATTTGTTTTCATTGATTGAACAAATTGTTTGAAGTTTCAAACCTTGAACTAATGGGACTACAATACGCTTAATGATTCATCGAATTTTAATCGTTTGTCTGCATATTTAGGGACTATTTTTGAAGATCATTAGGCATTTGAATGTTTGGGACATTCGTGGAGTTAATTATCGGCGAAAATTAGAGATTGTTGAAGAATTTATGAGGCATCATTACGAAGAACGTTATTGATGGTTTTTTGAATGTTTTCCGCATCAGAATTAGCTAATGGAAGAATTAGGAAGCTCTATTCAGAACTCTGACGTAAATTCTGCTTCCAATTCGAAATTTATTATCGTAGTGACAGTTACATGTTCTCATTGATTATTTCTAATGACAATATTCCCGCTTAATTTTATCTTTCAATCATTTAATTATAAATTTAATGATTTTGAAAATACAATTCCTGCATTGGCTTCGTTAATGCGATAACGATTGATGTAATGGTGTACGTAAGTTGATGATGCATAAAATAATTTGCAAAACATTGGAAAGTGTTTACGAATTTGGAGAATAGATGAATATTAAATTCTGGTTCGCAGACAATGAGAAACGACTGTTCTTAACAATTTCGCCGGTCTTTTTTGTGTGATAATTAAATCGATTTTGAACCCTCTAAAATCGTTAGTTAACCAACGATGTATTTAATATGACACCATGTATGAAAAGCACACAATTCCAATGTTGTTATCAGGTTTAAACTTCGTTTACTCGAAAATTCCATTTAAAATGCATTTGCATGAGGACGATGGGTTTATATTGGTTTTTAGGGCGGTTGAAAATGGACGGGGAAGTTGTGAAAGTGTGGGTTTGGGAACATGAAGGTTTTCCACTGGCCTCATTCAAATTCATATATTGCTGGGATAGATTGAACGGGCGATGATGGCACAGGTCGTTAGAGATGAATCGACGTGTGCGTTTAAAATATGACAGTTAATTTTGCGATATGTCTCAAAACTCGAGAGAATAGTAAACGAAAAAAGCAAAATTTATATCAAAGTGAATCCACAGGAAGAAACTACCCTGTTGGCGCCAAAGTTGCGGCTCTTTTTTTATTATTATTCTTCTCGCTTCACTCTCCTGGAAATGTGTCAGGAAGTCCTTGAGGTGTGCGCCAGGATTTTATAAATTCATAGAAAATGACGTTCTTGAGGTAAGAGTTTTTCAAGAAGATTCAATGGCAAATATTTATATTTTTTTTAATTCAAGAAAAGATTTCCTTTAAATTCAAAGATCATCAAGCTTTAAGTTGAAAATGTCGTGTATTCTAACTCCGTAAATTGTCCCGGATGGACAGAATTAATCAACTTAAATAATGCGTTAATGTCTCACTACTAAGGAGATTCAAACTCATTAAAAACAATTCACGTAGGTGTATGAGATGACGTTCCTTTCAGCGCCATGACAGTTGTCACAAAACAACGTCGTATGTTCTGATACAAAAGATAAAGTGTAAAGTTTAGACCGTGTGTTTCGCCAATGGCGTGACACACGTGATTAAAATTAGTACGCCGTAGTAATAGATCCACGTGGCTTATACGTGACTACCCTCAGTAATTTCCATGTCATGTAAAATGGATTCAGAACCATAAGCTTTTTCGTATAGTTTAGGAGAGAAATATTTAGGAGATTGTAAGGCATTTCATAATCAATTTTTCGCGGTTGAATGAATTGTGAAATAACACGTATGGCGGCTCTTATCGCTTTCTCACAGCAGAATCAATGAAAACCAAAAGTGCTCTTTTTTCGTTTCTTCGTTGTTTCATTTTTTTTCTTTTCTCCGTCGTAGAAAATATTCTCTTATCAATTTCATAGTCTCACAGTTACTACAGTCTGTATATTTTCAACCGTGTTTATTTATGACAATTAATTACTTCCTGGGGGGCACGGAGATTGTCTCATGTCGGTTCGCAACCCTTCGGAAAATATGAAATTCATTTTAACATAAATGCCTGAAGGAATATTTATCCATGGTCATGAAAAAGAGTATGAAAAAAAATGTCAAATATTTAGTGCTCCACCTCTGAAAATTCACTATCGGGAATTTAATCTTTAATTTCTTATCGTATTTTTTTACCTATTTTTCTATCCAACGTTAAATTGCTACCTTTTATTGAGAAGTCGATTTCTTCTAATTTACATTCAATTTTATACTTTCTTCCGTACTCTCAGTGCTGAATCGACTACATTCCACTAGAGAAACATCGAAAATTCAATTTTTCCAATTTAATCCTTTTCCCTCGAGTTTTATTTAAATTGAAAATTTCATCGTAATTTTCAAAGTAAATGTAAAAATTTATTGAAACTTCCATTGTCTTTATTCAATAGAGAAAATCATTATTATTTTCTTTGTATCATTTTTCTCCACATGCATCTCATGTAACATCGTCAATTTCTTTCACTCGCCTTATTCCACAGTAAATATCTATATATGAATGCCTCTAACATAGCAGGTTGTATAATTCCATCCTCTTTCTCTTCGTATTACACTTTTTTTCTTTCATTATTATTCCCTTACTCCTTAAAAGCTCTTTCTCTCTCCATTCTCCTTGCTCTCCATTTTACCACGGTATATGAGAACTAGTAACCTACGACGCAGACGCGTCACGAAAAAGCAAAGCCCTCGGCTTGATAGCTCGCAGTCTGGCGTCGCTGGTCGACGTAACCGGAGCATTTTCAACGGTCTTGAGTGCGCTAGGGGTACGACGAGATTTTTAAAGAGAGCAAGAGAGAGAATAAGGTAAAGAGAGAGGGCTAACCTCGTCTCTTGGACGACCTCGTCCAATATCTCACTCTAAACTCAATCGTCACTGCAACCTGCGTCACTCTGACCTCGACCTTCTAATTTTTTTCGTATTCTTTTTCGAAAAATTTTTATCTTGTAAAGTGCAACTGAACAAACGTATTTTTTGACAGTAATAACAACAAGATAATTGTGACAGCTGAGTGATAGTGGCATTCAATAATAAATTTTTCATTTAAACTGGGAGAAATTATTTTGTTTTAGAAATATTGAGATTATAAATTGTGCAGTTTTCGATTTTTCGTCTTGCAAAGGTGCGCCGGAAGTCGCCTGGCGGGACATGGCGCTGCTTCCTACAATCGTTTGGCCAGTGCCGTACACACTAATTTTTAATTGTTTGTGAATTACGAGATTATTCTGCAATTGGATTTTATTGTGTTTACTGGATTTTTTAATATTTTGTGGTTTTTTTAATTCGTTTGGAGAATCATCCTTTGGTAAATTTTTTCGTGAATGGAGAATTGGGGGAATTGTGGAACCGGAAGTGCAAGGGGAGTCGAATGCACTTGAGGCTAGAACTCATGTTTAACCTGGTGTATCAATGAGAATGTAAGTTATTTTCACAGAGAATTCCCTCGAAATTTTTTTATCCTTTCAATCTATCATTTAAACTATTTTCCTCATTATTTTGAAGGAAAAATTCGATCTGTCAATCAGTTTGGAGTAATACCATTGCGAATGCGTGAAAAGTGTATCGGAAGAATTTTTTTTACCAGAAAAACAAAGATAATTCATTTATTTTCCGAAGATTTTTTTTTTTATTGAATTACAGAAAATATTTTCTTTTTTCGACAAAAACGATTTATTTCGGTTCTCACTAGGTCTTTCGGTAAATGTCTCCTCGTTCCGCTGCACCCAGCCGCCGCCTGCAGGCCGTCCAAATCGATTTCGGAAGCCACTGTGTTGGATATATGAACGGCAAAAGTATTGCCACAATTGGTTATAAAAAAATTTAAATCCCAAGAATATTGTCAATTCCCTGAGACTTAAAAATTCCGATAAAAATGGAGTCATACTTTGTTTTCTCCGCAAATTCAATTAGCGGCCGGTGCGAGTTCTCTGACCTCCCGGGAAGTGGTCTCGAATCGATCGAAATAATTTTCACTTGAATTCTTAAGGAAAAAAACGTTCGAATTAATTTATTCCCCACATTTTTCTGGGATGAATAAAAAATTTCGCTTCGAGAATTTTTTCCGTTTTCCTTTTCGCGCAGCTTTCATGAGCGTTAGTGGAATTACAATCGACGCTTGACAACTTCAACTATAACATTTATTTGACATCACACGTGACATCTATTACGATGACATAACCCACGCCCCGGGCTTGTAAACTAAGGAAGTCGGTGTTTAAGTGACAGAGCAACAGATATGTATGCTCTTTATTAAATCAAAGCCACGTAACATTATCACGTAAAATTATGATGGATAAACATCGCTAGAAAAAATCAAACTGAAGTCAAGTAATCAAGTAATAAAATCGAAGTTTTCCAGCAATTCTATCCAAATAAAATTGGTGTAAAATTTCGGATACTACTGCTTTACGATATAAATTCTCGTGTCCTCTTTGCGTCAAAGAAGCACAAAAAAATAATAAGAGAACGTGGGTTGCAACGGCAGTAGTAAGAGCATCGTTTCGCCAGACAACCTGGCGTCGAGTGTGACATCCTCTCAGAGGGTTGCGCCAATCCGACTATTCTCTCCCCATTCTCCATTTCACTTTATTACGATATCAATCGGTTTATCTTTCTCTCTTTCCTGTCGTCCTCTGATGTAAGACAATCTCCTGAAAAGGACTCTGAGCTACATCCATTGCCAAGAATTCCATCAATTTTTTTTCTTCATTAAAAATAATAAAAAGAATTTAAATAGAAACTACTCCATTGTTAAATTCCTCGCGCAAAAAATTATATTAAGATAAATTTATTGTCTTCCGCCGTCATTAATACTAATATTTCACATGTTAAATACTCGAATATTTAAGAACGAGGGCTTGTAACGTCACGTGGAAGATAAAGTATCTGAAAAAAATTTAAAAAAAAAACACGAAGAGATGAAAGTAAAAATGGAGTTGAGGTAGGAAAGTAGATAGAGTTGATATAAGGGACTAAACTTGTGCTGCTCGGGCAAAAGGCGAAACGGCCGCAGGGTCGTTGTGGAGCGAGAGAGTGAATGATGGAGAGAGGGGATATGGAAGAGGGTGGAATTGAAACGCGCACGGGGAGTTTGGCACCCCACTACGGTCGATACTCGACCGGCACAATCCGTGTGCCCGTGAGAGTGCAACTCTCTCTCCCTCTTCTCTATCTTTCTTCGGTGAACAGAGCGAAACGATTGAGAACCTCTAAACCACCTTGCTACAGTCTACACCTGTGACTCCACCGACATTTTACAATTGCTCCAGGATTATTCGCGTTTAAATGAAAAATCTTTCGTTATTAATTCAATCAATTTCAGAATTAATAATTGGTGGATTGAAGTATGAATTTAAACTGAAAACTTTTGTTTAATTGAATGTTTCAATTTCATTCAGAATGCTGTGGGAATTTAGACAGTTCCTTTTTAAAGATGATGATAGGAAATGCAATTTTCTTTATGGATTTGATGGATTTTTAATTCTCTTTCTGTCATTTTCTTTGTTGAAAAAACATTTATTGTTGAAATTTCATTTTACGCGGTTAGTAAGAGCTGGACTGTTGAACTTTTCATTGCATTACCTTCTTCAGAGATAATGGAGAACAAAAAGAAACAGTAACTTGACTTGTCTATAAACAATCGAATGGTACAATTCATTTAACTCCTCCGCTGCCACTTAGCGCTCAAAACTTCTGTTAATTGATTTTACCGAGTGGATTGAAAGGCTCAATCGAAGATAAATCGATTGCTGTAGGAAAAATGAGAGAAATACATACAGAAGTACTCAACATTGAGTGAGAGGTGTAAATTATTTTTAACTTCTCGGCCTTTATTTTTTTTTTCTCGTAAAAAAATTTATGTGTGAGTAGAAAAAAAATAAGCAAAATCGGGTGTAGTGTATAAATGTCTGGGAGGCGTGTGAACGACACGTTATTGATTGTCCCGTGGGCAGTTTCTAGCTATTGTCCCTGACTCGTCCCGTGAGGGTCAAGTCAACCGATACAGATTCCATCGATTTTATATATAAAAATATAAAATTAATAGTAATCAAACCACAAAAAATCATCGAAAAAAAAACTGAGCATAGAGCAAATGGGCAGAAAATGGTAATTTTCTGTTTTCCGATGGAAATCCAGAGAAATAAAATTATATTTTCTAATTCAATGGATGCAAAGTGCCTTTTCTCGCACAATTTGAAGCAAAAAAATTTCTTCCACTCCAATGAAACTATTCTGCTTCACCAATCTCTTCTACATTGAAACGAAAATCACTAAACTTGACAAAATAATTTTTGGAATGAATCCAATCAAGTAACTCCTCAAAATATTTGCCTGAAAAATTTTAACTGCATTATTCAAACGAATTTTAAAAAAATAGAATGAACATAGAATCGTAAATCGAAGATTTCCTCTTCAATTCACGACTCCATTACTCTGAGCTTAATCACTATTGATTCTCATTGGCACTAGAGTGATATACACTGATCTCCTAGGAACTTAAATTTATGGCTGAAAAAAGTGAAAAAAAACGCATTGCGCTAGTCTGGAAACCTAGTCTCGCGTTTTTTATTTTCTTTTATTTTTCTAGGTCGAGTCTCTCCGTCTAATATTAACCAAATTACCTTTCTAACCCTGCCACTGAGTAGAAAAAAAGGAGAAAAAAAGAGGGTGACGAGAAAGAGAAAGGGAGGTTCATATCCGGCTCGTGATAACGACCTTGCTCTCAATGTCGATAACTCGATAAATCCCCAATTCGATTCACCCCCCAAATGAATTCCTCTTCCTGGTACTCTCGTTATCATTTTCCAAATTCAATTGATAATTACTGACTCATCCATTAACAATTATTTTACTGAGATTTGTTTAATGGAATGTTTCTATTCTTTCATTGTTAAGCACGTGGTTGCTTTCTCACGTGCAGACCAAGTGTCCGCTCGATTTATTGTGTATAACGCCAAGAAACATAGTAACAGGCCACGTTTCATTTAAACATTCTTCGCATTATTAATAGATGCACTCAAACATTCCGACGCATGAGGTGAATTGATTTAGAAAAATCAGTTGAAGAATTTTTTATTTTATTTAAATTGATGAACTCAATCACGCTCTTTGTTCAGGAATAAATATAGAGAATGAATCGGTGGGATGGAATTTTTTTTAGATAAAATTCTAAATGGAAATCGTCTTGAAAAATACATTTGATTTTTTAAATGAAAATTCACATTTTCTGAAAAAAATTGGCGGGTTATAAAATTGATTCGATTTGAGTGAAATTGATGGGAAAATCTCAACTTTCATTTTAGACTGATCTCGAAGCGCTAGTAGAAGTAGAAGCAGAGATAATCTCGGAAAACCGTATTTTTCGGAACGTAAAGAGGAGTTTATCCGTCATTTTCGACCTAAAGACCAAATTCTCAATATTTTTCACTAAAATCAAACTTTTCACATGATTTTCATCATAAATTTTTCTGGCTTCTTCATGAAAACATTAAAAAAATTCTTTCTCTATTCCCACCCATAATATTCCCTTTCTTTGAATAATTATTAACCCAAATGATAAGATTTTGATGAACTAATTAAAAAATAATTTATCTCCATTATTTCAGAAACTGACGGAGGCTAATCTGTAAAAAAGATGGGCTCTTGCAGCGTGTATTTTTCTCAGCTCCGAGCGATGCTCGTGAGGAATTTACTGCTCAAGAAACGTGAAAAACGGAAGACGACTGCGGTAAGTTAGCAATTTCGTTTCTGTAACATATTCACCTCTCTTCTCCGACTCTTTGATCCTCAAACCAGTAAAGAAAACGAAAGCAAAAAAGAAGTCTTCAGAATCGTTGACGATCACGTACGAATGATACCGTGACGAATTCCGTGCGCGTTGCCTGTGGTTTCCGGTTGGAATCGTCCTCCCAAATTACGTCGATTTTCCTTCTCTCTCTTTGTCGTGAGAATATATAAACAATTGTGCTGGTTAATTAATTAGGGCCTCGTGACATTAAAAAAAAGGTCTTCAAATTGTCCTTCAGTTAATCTAATTGAAATTGATACGATTTGTGACATAAAAAGAACATCTCTTTAATTGGATTTATATAGTTAATACTTTTGCGATGTGGGTGAACATTTTATTTATCCTTTTCACTGATTCAATTTAACGTAACTAGTTCCCTTTGTATACAAATCTGTTTGCGCAACGAGGCTGATTGGAAAAAGGTAACCAATGACACAAGCTACAAAATTTAACATATACACCTGTCATATTGATTGATCGAATACGTGATGAAAAATTGCATCTGCTTCGTCATTTAACATGCTAAAGGATTGTTCATTTCATGAGATGAATAAACATCGACTAATTAATACGAAAAAAAAATGTCTCGAATGATAAAACAATGAAGCTATTTCGGTGGCATTTTTACGATAATAATAGATTCATTGAGCTCGGTATTTTCAGTTGAAAAAATCTATTGAACCTTTCTTTGTTCTCTGATAAAACTCAAACCGAATAAAACTAGAGTTTTTCATGATATACGAATTTTTATTCAGTCTTCTCTTTCGAGATAAAAAATTGAAAATAAAATTAAAACTGGCTAGGATATTCTGCCAAACGGAATTGCACTCTGCCAATATTTCCCCACTGACTTTTCTCCGAATGTTTTCCGTGCCAATTAGGCCAAGGGTTGTTCACGAGGAATTATAGAAAAAGTGTGGAAAAATAATATATTTATTTTATCTTTCACTTTATTTCCATTGTTTCACTAAATATTATAACAAATGCTTTTATTTTTTCCGTGAATTTCTCTGCTTGCAATCACGATTCTTGAAAATAGCTGGATCGATTGTATTAGTTGGTCCGTCTTTCCATAAACTCGTTGAAATACTATCGCACGGCTTGACAGTTGTTGGTAATAGATGCGGTCCAACTAGATAGTAAGCCTGTTCAACCCACGTTGTTAGTGGTAAACCAACTGCACAGTACTGCCACAGTGGTAATCCTAGATGTACCAGCATCATTCTGAAGTACTTGGTAAAATTTTCAGACAACTGATACCAACTACCATTCTCCTCGTAATGGAGCCAAATACCGGGCTCATTGTCCAAATCCGGGCGAACATTGTAAACAAGGAAAATTTTGCTTGGTCCACATTGATCAATCTCGAAGAGTTTGCAACGTGCGCCAAGCGATGGAACATCTGACTCGTCCTGGGATTTACTATCTGCCTCTGTCTGCTGTTCCTTAGTGCCTACGAAGCGTTTTAGAGCAGCAAATTCGTTTATCGTCATTCTGCCAACTGGAAACTCTTCACCTGAAGCAGAAACATTAAATTATTCGCGGAAATTCTTCATTTGCATAAAGAGATGAGTTTCGAATGCGACTTTTTGAATGAATTTTTCGTTGGAAAAAGGTTAATTCAAACTTTTTGAATTATGCAGAAGAAATCGAATGAGGAAAGAATTTCCACAGGGGGAATAATTTTTTTTAGAGGAAATAGGGATTTCTCATTAATTTTACCAGCGATATCGAGACTCCAGGTCAATGAAAATCCATCAATCGAAGCGTAGAAACTCTTCAGGTCCTCGGGGAGTAGGCAACAGTGTCTCTGTTCCCAACTTGATAATGCACTCCTGTCGCATGTACTTCTTCTCTCAACTTTAACATTTCTGACGCATGGACTGGCCTCGAGTAGCTTAACCACGCCGAGTGTCAAATTTTCGTAGAATGAGTCCTCAGTGACAATGTCAACGAAGAAAGACATTTTTTAACATATTATTAACACGGGAAATTGTGTCAAGTATTATTAAATGTGTGTGCAGTTGAAGCACACACATACAAACTGGCAGGATGGTTCATTCAGGACTTGAAGTGGCTGACTGATCCCTTGTGGCTGAATATGTGGTAGCATCGACCCTAGTTTGTTTATTCTCATGGCAACGAGGGCCTGGTCGAGTTCCCTCTACACTCCCTCTTATTTGTTAGTCATGGACGCTCCTATATTCAGAAGAAAATTCACACTAAATGATCCCTCGGTGACGTCAGAGATAGATAGATGGATAAGAATTTTTTATGAATTGAACGGTTCGAGATAAAGATTTTCTGATGAT
Source organism: Aleiodes sp. PSUC_FEM 10030003 (assembly GCA_018902275.1). Taxonomy (NCBI): domain Eukaryota; kingdom Metazoa; phylum Arthropoda; class Insecta; order Hymenoptera; family Braconidae; genus Aleiodes; species Aleiodes sp. PSUC_FEM 10030003. The sequence goes on from JABSMS010005885.1 coordinate 15,230, forward strand.
TCCATTGGAAAGCTGAGGAAATTTTAGTAAAAATACATATGTCAAAATTAATTTTTTTTATTTCTTTGA
>JABSMS010005896.1:4115-15295 GCA_018902275.1 Aleiodes sp. PSUC_FEM 10030003
AACCATGAATCATTGAGAATAAAACGTCTTGAATGTATTTTTATGGATGGAAAACAATTCTGTTGAAGCGAATTTCTTCAAAAATTAAATCAAAAGGATGCACGTACGCCCTTTTAGTGAATCGAGAAATTTGACATAGGAACAGTTTCAAGCCCATTTGTTTATTTCAGAAAAAAAGACAAACACAGTTCCGGAAATTCAAAAATTCATTAAGTCGAAAGGAGACTGACAGAAAATTCAAAATACTTTCTTGATCTAAATTATAATAAGGAAAAATGATAATAAAGGATTCCAATGAAAAATTGAAGAGCAATCAGATGCAAAATCACGCGGCAGAGAGTAGATGCAAAAGAATTCATCTCCATATTCGAAGTTTTCAATAGTTCCCAGACAATTCTGTAATTTCCCGAGTATAGGAATTCAATTATTCTGTATATTGAACGGTATTCCATTTAATTATCATTAATTGATATTCTTCCAAGTCCAACTCTATAAATCCGCGAACAATTTTATGTAAAACTTTGACCCACTTCCGGCAAATCTTTTGTTTCCAACTATTTCATTTACTGGTGAATGGAAAAATAGATGATGGTGATTCCAAGAATACTGGCGAAAGAAGACGAGAATTTTTTCAAGCAATCGATTGAGCAGTTCGAAATTCTCATTTTTATCTGGAATTGTAGTCATGTCATAATCATTTTATAATTAAACGCAGTACTTCAATTTTTTTGTTCGAAAATTGAAATTCTTCTTATGTGAATGAATTTATGCTGTAATTGATGATATTTCTGGGAGCTTTCCGGAACTGAATGGAAATGTAGTCATGCTACTTTTTTTCATTTCATGATCCTTTGCTATTAGAAAAAAAAATCAAGTCACGTTCATTCTGATCCTCTTTTTCATCCCTCATCCTTTTTTTTCTTTCTTTTCATGCATCGAACGTGATAGATGAAGAATATTTCCCATCGATGAATTGCACGCACTGTACACAATTGTCACGCACTTGCTGATCTCTATTTTAACAATAGTGATTGATCATTTCTTTTTCTCCTCTGAAAACGATGGAAAGAATGAAATTCATGTATTTCTTTGGTTCGTTTGATTCGGAAGATGGATCTGGAGATGAAAAACCGCTCAATGCTGAATGTAACAGTAAATTGGTCCTAGTACGAAATGAGGGTTACACCGTGATGGATCGTTATAATCTCGTGCAATTCCTTTTCCTCGACTTCATGTATGAACATCGATAAGAATGGAATATTGGAGAATTCAATGCAATGAAAAAGCGTTCTTGTTACATTAAAAAATTCTTTGAATTTCATTACATGGTTTAAACGATTCCAGCAACGAAATCATATGATAACTACAATTCGTTTTGCTCTAATAATTTCTGAAACATTTTAAATGCTATTTTTTCCGTGAAATCTATTTTTCGCATTATCTTGAAAATTATCCATGAACATTTATTATATCATGTAATTTCAAGTTGGGATTTTGAGAATATACCAACTTTATTATTACTGGAAGGGAATTTCGCTCAATGAAAGTTTCGCAGTAAGATATCTCCTTTTCAGAATGATCACATACATAACAAGCCCTCGCGGCCATTTATAGAATGGTACAAGTTTCATTCGTGAATGAAGAATCGTTTGTTCCCCGAAGCATGTTATTGCACTATATAAAAGCACGATAGTTCTCGTACAAAGAAGATCAATATTTTCATAGCTATATCAACTTCTGATTGGGCGTCTCATCCTCATGATTTTCTCTCAACTTTGTCTCTGAACTTTTATACCAGTCCATTGCAAGTTTCGTTGAGGAAACTTTTGAAATGTGCAATGTTGAAAATGAAAAAAATATTCCTGGGATAGAACAGTTGGAGACAGCATAGCTTTTGAAAGCTAGTGGAGGTAATAAAAGAATTATCCTCTACTTTTTTTTCTTGTTAATGGAAGCGCTAGGTGCTGAGGTAAATATAGTTTGGAAGGATAAAGTGAAGTGCCTATATCGCATATGACCGTGTCGTTAGTCACACATTGTGTACTTTTGTACGGGTGAGACTCATATTGCAACCCTGTGGTGTCCAGGCTCTTTTCTCTCTGCTCTAGCCTCACGTTTGAATTTATTCTGTCAGCTCGACTGCACACACATTGCTGGCGTTAAATTCGTCGGAAGTGAGCCCGAAAATCCTCCACCCGCTAAAGATGAGATGGTTCCGTGAAAAAAGAGGAAATAAAAAAATAATGCTACTCTGGGAGAGGAAATTTGATGTGATTTTATTGCAGAGGTGGAAGCAAATTTCTCCTCGCTGTTGGATAATTGAGAGACCAAGTGGCATTAGGTTGGAATTTCATCCAATTTCGTTGGTGGGAAATGTTTTCTACTACAATGAGAAATATTTTAAGCATGTATATGCTAGGGACAAGTTAAACTAGAGGAGATGAAAAAATTACGGGAATCCATAACACTTTTCGTCAAATGAGGACAAATGATATTGTTGTCATGTTTCATAATCAACAAGGATGACATTACGAAAAAAATGGTCGGGATAGTACAAATATTCTTGGGAAGCAATTTTTTAAAGTGAAGCCGCTGTCACTTCGGAGCTTCATGAGGTCTGATCCAGGGCAGCGTGATCAGATTAATCAAAAGCTTATTTCTACTATCTTTAAACGAAAAATGGGAGAGTTTAGTAACAGTGAAACCTCCCGATTATTTACCTCTCGATTATCCTACTTCTCCCGCAAGAGGAGAAATACAGTTCCCCACTCCGTATTCTCACTATCTCTTTCTCACTCCATTTACATCCATCCTTGTTTTCTTGCGCATGACTGAAACACACTACAGAATTTATTAGTCACGTGGCACATTTCAGAATTTTTACAATATAACATCTGATTTTAAATAATTTTAATTAATTTTAAATTGTCAGCTTTTCACAATAATATGAATTTCAATGAGACTGTCGTGGGCAGGAGTTAAAATCCTCATGCACTGTCGCTCTTCTCTCCACGTCGCCGGTGGGAAATTCATCAAAGAACGCTTTCCTAACCGATATAGCGATTACAAAGTGATGTCACGGAAAATATAAAATAAATTTGTGAAAGATCAAGGATTCGAATTCGGTGGAACAAATTTGGTCTGGAGATTATTCTTTTGATGCTTCACATGAACGTTCAAAGCATTTCCACTAGTATTTTGCGGTGGTATTTTTTGGTGATAAATTTCTTGGTCAATTTCGTTTTATTTCTATTTGAACGTTGGCAATCAGGTCATTGAAGAGTACAATGAGAAATTGAAGAAACTACGTGGTATGAGAAAAATAGAACAAGAAATCGGATAAAATTCTGGCCTATATTCGGGTTCGTCCATTACTGCCAGCTAGAGCGTCATTCGATTTTCTAGACACGTATTTTGTTCATCGTCTTATGGTCCGCAGCCAAAATAAGTGCTCTATGAAATAACTGTTGTGATGAAATTCATTCTGGTCATTTTCTATCAATGTTTCGCTTCAAATAATTCATGAAAATATTATATTCTGATTTAACATGTGTCTTGATGTTTTCTGTTCACAGATATGGTGACATGGTACCAGAAACTATCGCGGGAAAAGTGGTGGGTGGAGTTTGTTCGTTGAGTGGAGTGCTCGTGATAGCTCTGCCTGTGCCTGTCATTGTCAGTAACTTCAGTCGTATTTATCATCAGAATCAACGAGCCGACAAGAGGAAGGCACAAAGAGTAAGTGAATCAATTAAAAAATTTATCTCTTCAGCATTCCCGAGAATTTTTCGAATTATGATTCTATTCAATTAGTGTCAGTTTGATTGACGAGTAAATGGAGTGAATTTAATGGAAAATTTGTAAAGAATTTCTAATTTTGTATTATTAATAATTTCATCCTTCATGTAAAATTTCGGAAGATGCAATGGTGAAATTCTTTCCTTCGATCGAAACGCACTTTTTTGAATTTCATCTTGTTCCATCAGATTCTAAGCTCTGATGATCATTTGTTGAACGAAAGATCATCATACTTGTTATCGGAACATGAAAGATTTTAAATTTGAAGGAAAATGCCATAAACTATTTTAAAATGAAGAAGAAAGAATTTAACTGGATAGTTTTGTTCACGGTCTGCCATAAATTACAAACCACAATACATTTAATCTTACCATTGTATTTGTAATTTATAACCAGGCTGTCTGGAAAGAATCCCTTGCCATGATCAGTTGAGCAAAGACGTTTGTCTTGATAACTGATGGTAGGGATATTGTTCCAGGTTACATTACTTCTGAACTTGCACACTCTTACGTGAGTCTTGAGTTCGGATTCGTTGCGGAAGAAGCCTGATACTTGGTAAAACATTACTTGTAATAAATCGTGATAATATATGCGCACTTCAGATACATTGAAGGAGAGTAGATGATAATGAATAAGCCACTACTTTGCTAAAAGAGGAAAGCTCTCATCCCATACTGACCGTGAAGTGTATGCATTTAAAAGGCTTCTACCATCGAAAAGTTAACCGACCTCTTTAAATCCTTGGAGAGAGTTCTGAACCCATTTTTGTTCACTCCGTGAAGGAAGATGAAAGAAATTTGAATTTTCTGAATTTAAGGAGAAAGGGGATGAAATTTTCCATCAATTAAAAGTTTTGATTGAAGGAGATTTTCGTGAAAGCTTTATACATCAAAACTAATCCAACTGACCCAATGGCAGAATCAGCTTATGATTTAGGAGGGTCCGGAACGAATTTTCAAATAACTAGATGAGCAGAGTTCAGAAAACGATAGAATTTGATACTGATAAAAAGTTGGAATCCACTAAGTGGATGAACAAAAAAAATTTACTGCTCTCGCAAGAAAGAAATAGGCAAAGAGAGACGCAGAAGCCGCACTAGAAAAAGAGGAAAAAAGAAATGAGTTTGCCTTGGCTTATACAGGAATACTGAAGCTCAGGGAATAGAGTGTGGTAATTTTAGGTAGATAGGTACTCGAGTGAAATGGGCTTTTGCAATTATTTATAAATGATGGATGTGAGAAGCTGTAAGACGCAAGCGATTTTTGTATTCTTTTGTCTCCGGAACGGTTATTCAGTTCCTGTCAGCGCCATTCATTTTGATAGGAGTTTGAGTCAAAGGCTTTTATGTGATTGGCAGCAACTTCACACGAAAATTTCGGAATTGAAATCCTTCATCATTCCAGTATTTTTATTTCAAAGCGCAGTGATGTTTTTTGGATGGTTAATGAATTTATTTCTGATTAGGCGATTCATTTTACGTTCGAATGGATAGAAAAGGAAAACGATAAATTCATTCACTACATTTAATCTAATTTAACACATGTACTCTCCACAGAATCACCAAAAAAAATCCATTCATTTTGTAGTTCGTAGCTTGTACCTAACCCCGAGCCACAGGGAACATAAACGATGTTGAGTGTCGGCCCCATGGTGAATTACGTTCAGCCAGTACGGTCCAGTAATTCACGCTTGACTTGGTTCTACGACATTTTAACGCGAGTTGTCAGACATCTAGCTGCACCAGAATTTCCCGTAAAAAGCCAGTAATGATATTCGATGGCAGATTGAGACTTCAGAAATTAAACTTTCCGATCAGAATGAAAAAAAGCACTTGAGCAGCATTGTCACGGGATTCCATAAGTAATGTGGTGTAAATTCCTCATATTAAATACCGTCACCGTAGAATCAAAAGGGCGTTAGTGCCATTCTTTTTGACTGATTATTTAAAGGGTGTAAATTATTATTATTCTGGAATTAAATAAATGTAGGTTCAATTTTGGTAGATTAAAAAAAATGGCACTCACGCCCATTTGACTCTAGGGCGACGATATGTATTGTTTCCAGCTTGATATAATTAAACGCAACATCATAGTATGTTCTTTGATGAACAAATCATAAGTATTTTCCACTTCCATTGTGCTCATTAACAAGTGATTCGTCTATCCACGAAACCGTACAATATACCCCCAAAATACATACTACTCCGAGTGAAAGTCACCGCTGACGTCGAATCCAAATACACAATTCTAAAATTAAATTTTTCTTCAATAATTTTGTTTTCGGCTATGAAAATAACTCTAACACCATCTGTTCATATTATTCGATATTGACTACAAGTTGAAAGAATCACGACCTTGAAAAATATTGAGAAAGTAATCTGCGATGACTATCGAGGTATAAAATGGTCCAATACGTACAGGAATCGTTGAAAGCCGGTGAAATTCTCAGGAAACGTATTTATAATAAAAAAAATACTAACGTGTTAAACATATTTCCATTACTTTAGGCTTTCAACAAGAGCCCACTATTTTTTTCCGTTTTTCATTTCTTTCAGCATCGATAAAAATATAAAAAAATTTAATATTCATGTATTCTATCATATTATTGCCTGTGCACTTTAACACTCCCGTTATGTGTCATTTTTTTGAAAATGCATTATCGTCTTCTCTTTCGCCGCTTATTCGCTCTGTTTACAATTTAATGTTTTATTTTCACATGTCCCTGACCACGGCGCAATAGAAGTATCGTGTATAGATAGTTGTCAGGGATGTCGATGCTTCAGACAGTGAGCGAGGTTTGCTTTGGCATTGATCCAATGTCTATACAGTACGGTTCATTACCACCATTTCACACGCAACCGTGGGTATATGATTGAAATATGTGAATTTCAAAATTTAAACCACAATACCGATAATATTTGTTATTGGACTAATAAATATTATTGCACTATAGTGCGTGAGCATGTAGACCGCAAGGTTTATGAATAATCAAAAACATTCTTGTCGATGAGGGCATTGTTTGGTTATTTTTATTGTAAATTATCAGAGCAATATTTTTCCGCAGAGCATTTTCGTACTTAGAAAGCTGATGAGATACGCTGGAAAGCCGTGGTTTTTCTTTTACCCCAAGTAATAAACTCCGCTTCTTCCTCTTCCAATAAGGTGACCTAAGGATGAAACACAATATAAAAGAAATATGTAAACACAAGATTGATTGACATAGTGAAAATGAAGGGCTGAATGACACTGATTGAATATAATGCATTATCCTTCTTCTTAATGAGCTTCTGTTTACAGAAAAGAAGAGCAAAGCAATAAAATTGTAAATTTCCAACGAATGTCCCGGTCTCTTTCGCGAATTCGTATTAAAGCAGTAAAAGAAGATGAATCGAATGTAGGAATCAGTGGCCTACTTTCCCTCGAGCACAATCAATATCAAAATCACTGCAATGGGCGAAAAAATGAAATTATTGAATACTCCAAAAAGAGAATTCTATCGGCGAAAAATGAAGCTGTGCATTACAGTTTCACGAATTGGTTCGAATCACTCGAAACCTATCAACTATTTACACACAATTCAAGTCCAAATATAATGCCAGAATTATCACTCGTACCAGAATTATTGTCGGCATGTGAACAGTACCATTTGTGGTTCCCTCTCGAAAAGCATTTGGGAAGCACTGGGTGAACAAGTTTTGTTCCAAATGAAGAGGGATCGTACTCTGGTACTCGATGGTGAGAGAGTTTGCAGATGGAATGGGGAATGGTTTGGCCCTATTTCGTATCTAGGGGGCTTCACGTATACAACTTACGTCAAACAAATCAACTGGACCTGAACTCATGCAGTATAGATGGTAAACGATGGAAACTCGGTTATCCGTGTTTTTTTTGTTCTTCCGGAACTTTAGCTCACTTCAAAGTCTGTCTCACGTTTCATCTCTTTAGATGAATTCGATTTAAACTTTTGGGATAATAATGTATCAACTCGTCTCTGCTCTTAAATGAGAAAATTCGATTTATTTAAAGAATTTCCTGAATTTCTTCTCCCGGCTTTGAACGTGAAGACAATTCTTTCTCGAAAATTGACTACGTTATTTCCTTTAAATTTATCGAGTGTCTAACAAATCTACTTCAGAAAGCTGAGTAATATCCTCGATTAAAGTTTCCGATAGAAAATAGATAGAGACTAACAGAGATTAACAATGGTGTGTCAAACGATGATTCGGCGTCAGTCACTAGCAGCAGCGCTTTGTATTTGAACTTTTTATTTAACTTGAGTTGGGGATGGTACGAACTTCGATCTAAGCTGGATAGAGCATTAAATTTTGATTGGCAGGAACATTGAGCTAATCTGGGGGATTAGGTTTGTTAAGCTAGAGATTTTCGAAGGTTCTGCAGTTTAGTAGAACTAGGCTTCACCTGGGTTTTCATTATGAATTGATTTTCTAACGACAGCTTCTATTTATTCATTCTTCAATTTAATAACGGTTCTATCAGGATTCAAAGCAAACTTTCTTCATCATATGAATCGTGAATTGCGTGAATTCCTCCAAATAACCAATTTCGTCAGTTGACAAAGTAATTTCATTGATTATGTGGATAATGCCAATAATGAGGCATTATCTGCATAAAAATCATCTGAACGATAAAATCAAATTCGTTTCACTCCATTATTGCAGTTGTTCTACATAGTTGATTGTGAAAATGATGTCAATAGATGAAATAGTGTCAAATCTTTTGTTCAGGTTTACGTGGAACCCCACGTGAATACGCCATCAGAATACGCAGAACGGCTTCGTTAAGCTCTTTCACCCGTTGTAACACGTTTTATTGCATCGTTGAGCACAGCATGAAAAGTGATTGGGTTGAACTTTTTTCGGATGAATACCGGACTGCTCCCTTCTTTCATTTGTTCACTTATAAAATTGCTTTCTCTAATCTTTTCATTGTTTTCCTAATTGATACCTTTCCACAACAGATTTCCTTATTTTATCAATTTTTCAATTTACAAGCCATTAAAATAATTGTCACTTACTGGAATTCATTTTTTATTTATTTAATATCGCAGCTAGATTCCGTAGCCAATCAGACAATGACAGGGTGGAATTACAGTACACAGTACTGAATTAAGCTTAAATATATATATAAAACTTAAGTGAATGAAGAAGCGCCAGTAGTTAAACAAGATTCTTTAGAAATCTTGCATTTATAACATTCATGGTTTTATACCTTCTCTTTATCTAATTTGAATAACTTCCATCACATGCAGTCTAGAATCGCTAATTATTAGACTCAGGGAATGGCAAATAGAATATCGCCTGATTTCTGATATTTCTGCTGGGAATTCGAAAAGGTAAACATCCTAAGAATATGGATAATCAATACTGTCTGAAACATACCTTCCTGAAACTCTTACATATCATTATAATTGCACCTGCTTTTTCAAGGAAGAGGATCATTTCAATCAATTAGACTGAAAGACTTAATCCAATAATTTCCAAACAACTAGTTTTAATTAACGTCGGTACGCTGTTGGCTTGTATCTCACTTAATGAAAATTGAATGGGAGCTTAATCAATTGTTCAACGTTTACATGGCCATGCCGTGACTATTAATTCAGGGTCATAAAATTCACGAAAAAGAATGATATGGCTGTATGATTCCCAGCGATTATATCGCTGCAAATAAGACACTTACATACATATATTAACCACATTAGAATTTTTAAGGCTCCAACAAAAGTGAGATATCTGTTATCGCGTGACCTTTTGTGTGTGCTAAATCGGTTTAACCTTTACAAATTTACGATTCATGAAGTATCAAGTTGGATTACACTGGCGTGGACATACACAGCTTTTTGGATGATAAATTCAGAGCTCCTTTTTTAAACTATTTATCATTCATTACAGTTTACGTGCTACATGATTATTTTACTTCAGGAATGAAATAAATTGTTTCTTTAATGATGAACGATCATCTGAGCTGTCTGAAGAATTATTGTTTGCGTGATTTCATTAGTACACCTGACTTAATGTTTGATGATTAACTGGTGCGGATAACTTAAGTATATCAGTTTCCTGTATCTAAGAGAATTTGGAAGAATAATGATCACCGCGTATAGAAATTCCTCCACTCAAATCTCACTTTTTGACTTTCCTGGGCAAACTGTCAGAGATAAAGGGAAAAGTCATGGAAACTCCCTCGGAGAGCCTTGAATCCTCCGTAATAAAGTCAAGGACTGCGTTTTTCCAACGTCAATATTCACTTCGTGAGAAACATCGAAACGAAAAGGTTGAGAAACCTCTTATTTGTATGGAGCGCAGTATCGCTTAAAGATATCTCAGTACTTCAGTAATGTTGTTTTTTCGTTGAATCTTTTTGAACGGGGGTAGCTCAATTAGACCCCAGGTTATTGGACATTACGTAATGATTTTGTTATTTACATATTTAGTGTTGAATATTTTAAAAATCGGAAAAAAAATTGAATGGTTTAATTTGTGAGGAAAATTCTCAAATTGCTTTTTTCGGATATTAAGATATTTATCCATAAATTATGTGTAAACATTTAATTTTTCACCCTCAAAACCAATTTTTTTTTAACAAATGAAAATTTTTATGCCTCATGCATGACTAAATATTGGTTCATTCAATCTCTAGTCATCCCTCAAGAATTCTTCAGCATTCCTCTCACCGTCATCCTTCACATTCTCCCCAACCATCTCTGCGAAACATTCTTAAAAGCATTCATCCCAATCTCTCTTTCGTCCCTTTTCCCAATCTTTTCCTCACTAAGTATCTACCAGATGCGAATGGTACCTCTCGAATTTCTGAGTTCGATGCTGAGCCCCTTTAATTGTTACATCACTCTATTGCCGTTGGTCCAGCCACTTGTTCTTCCCCAACGCTGACACATCTATTTCTTTCTCACTTTCCCCTCTATTTACGCTGACAGATGCATGTATACAAACACCCATATACGTATTTCTCCAAAAGTAATATAATCTACCATCTCGCTTATATTTAGACAGGAAATTTTTTTTCTAACGCAGATGAGATAAGTTTCACGTATCTCATTCAATTAATGTCAAGGAAAAGATTCTGACAGCCGATTTGACGGTTTCTCTATTTTTCATTATACAAACTGTATTCTTACTTTTCTTGTAATTCTCGAAATTATTGAGTTGGTATTGCTTTTGACAGTGATTGATGCAAATATAAGAAAATTAATTGACAAAGTATTTCTGACTATTCATCGAATATTTCTTTTCTAAGTCAAGATCATTTCGAGTTTTTTGGATTTTATTGCATTAAGGGATTACATGGGTTTTCTCCAGGAAAAAATAGCATATTTTCAACAATTTTTTTTAATATAAAAAATGAAAT
>JABSMS010005907.1:0-15295 GCA_018902275.1 Aleiodes sp. PSUC_FEM 10030003
CTGGTTTTTGAGTTTTTACGCTACGACCAATAGAACCCGAGATATTCCCAAAAAAGTGATTTTTTTAGATTTTGGAAAGGGGGACCCCTTCAAATCCTGACCAGAAAACTCGAATTTTCTAAAATATCAAAAAAATGAATTTTTACACATGTTTTCCACTTGAAATTTCCTCAGCTTTCCAATGGAACTATCAAAACAAACCTATCTTTGATAGTTCCCTCGATTTTTTGCAATTTTCATAATATATAACATCAAAACTAGGGTGTGTCCATTTTACCCCACCTTCCCCCACAGAAAAGTTAGAGCTACAAAAATGGGCGAAAGTTCTCGACTTTTCGGAGTTTTGTTCAATGAAATCATCTCAGAATCTAAGGTAAACAAAGAACAATTGACGTTGCAAAAGAGCTCATTACAAGAATTTTCGAATTTTCTTAGATTCAGAGATATTTGATGACAACCGTTTTATCACTTCACTACAGACTTCTCTTGATCTGAGAAAAGAAAATGTTCACAAAACATTTCACCTTAATACAATGGTCTCACCATAATTATTTTCTCTTCTCAATAAATCGCATAGTCCCATTCCGATAGTAGCATCAAAAGAAAAATAGTTTCTCTAGTTGCTTGGATTTTCGTTTGTCATCCCATTGATTTTCCCCCTCGAATCTTAAATAATAAAGCACTCTTTCAAACAGCGATGCTGCTCCACGTGCCATCGTGATAGACACGGCTTCAATTCAAGCACCACCTGGTAAAGGTTGTCCACGTTGTGGTGGAGTTGTATTTGCTGCTGAACAAGTTCTGGCTAAAGGACGTGAGTGGCACAGAAAGTGCTTCAAGTGTCATGATTGTACAAAAACACTTGATTCAATAATTGCATGTGACGGGCCTGATAAGGACGTTTACTGCAAAACATGCTATGGCAAAAAATGGGGACCCCATGGTTATGGATTTGCTTGTGGCTCTGGATTCCTACAAACTGATGGACTCACGTAAGGAGTTCCATTATTTTCTCATTAGAAAAAGGAAAAGTTCCCATCCCAGTAGCGATATCAAAAAAGAAAACAATTTTTGAGATGACATTAGACTTTCTGGAAAAATTTCTGTCATCAATTTTTTTTTGTTTTTTCTAAGAATTTTTTATTCAACAGGGAAGATCAAATATCGTCATCAAGACCTTTCTACAATCCTGATACGACATCTATAAAGGCCCCAGCTGGCCAGGGCTGTCCGCGCTGCGGCGGTATGGTTTTTGCTGCTGAGCAACAACTTGCAAAAGGCACAATGTGGCACAAGAAATGCTTCAATTGTGCTGAATGTCATCGGCCACTTGATTCGATGCTAGCTTGCGATGGACCTGACAAGGAAATTCACTGTCGTCCATGTTACAGTAAACTATTTGGACCAAAAGGTTTCGGTTTTGGACACACTCCAACTCTTGTCTCAACGAATGGCGATCAGGCACCATCGTAGTAAGTACCTAAATTACTCGAGTTTCTGCTGAAAAGATGTTTGCAATAATTTTTTCATTTGTGAAAATTATGAAGAAATATTTTCGGATCATAGAGGAAAGGAGTTTCTGAATAAACAATAATAATTTGGCGAAAGTAGATCTCGACCTGGAAAGTTATTAGGAATTTAGAAGGAGAATAGTCAATTTTTCATTTGTAATGACAGGAAATATTCGCCATCAATTCGGTCGATTCACAGATTATTTTTTATTTACTGTAGATTAATTTGTGATCATTTTCCAAGAATGTGCATTTGCCGAAATTTTTTATGGAAAGTTTTTTAGTTATTATTCAATGAATTTTATTTGAGTGTCATCGTCATACCAAGTGACACGAGATAGAGCGCTTGTCTTTTAATTATCATTTCCGATAATTTCACGGTGAATTCAATTTTATCTCTTGTTTTGGAAAATTCAAACACGATTCATTCCACAAATACTCTGTAAACATCTATAAACTCTGTGGTTTTTCTGATCTTTCAATATTCACGATAAATTTAAGCGATTTTACGGAAAGCTTGTGAATGTTTGATGAGAATCGATTCGCAAATACCCTCGAAGCAAGCGTACCAAACAAAGTCTAGATGAATTCCTATAAACTCAATAATTCCCGCGAACTTCACCAATTGAGTGATGCTTCATTATTAATTTGAATATAGAATTCCCAAGAGAAGATGAGCTAAGGTATTTCTCATAGGTTTTTGCAAAATATCTCCGAAACGAAAAGATCAAAAAAAAAATTAGATTACATTACAATTAGATATATATTACATTAGATTATATTAATCTTCTTTATAATGTCTACGTGATTCTCCAAATCATCTTCCACCATCACATAACTACAGAACTCACCAAATAAATATTTCCGTTCCATTGCAGCATCGATTCCAAGCCCCAGGTTGGTGCAAGAAGCACAGATGGCCACGGTTGTTCGAGATGTGGTTATCCAGTTTATGCTGCCGAGCAAATGATCTCGAAAAATCGTGTATGGCACAAACGTTGCTTCAGCTGTGGCTCATGCCATCGTTCATTGGATTCAACGAATCTCAATGATGCACCCGATGGTGATATTTACTGTCGCGGTTGCTACGGAAGGAACTTTGGACCACGTGGAGTTGGTTTTGGCATGGGCGCTGGTACCCTAACGATGGCTTAATTATTCCCGAATAAGTTATTAAATTATGAAAGAAAAAAAAACCTCAATTCTATTATCCTTTTTTCTTTGATTTCATCATTTTTTTTTTCTTCATTTCAATTTCCCTTAATCTATCCTTGAATCTGAGTGAAAGAGTTTTACCGTGATGAACGTAGACGATGAGAGAATATAATTCGCAGAATGAACTCGCTGTGTGCACCAGTGGATTCGATAAGCGAGACGAATTTTTAATGCGAATCGATCATTATGAAGGAAAATACAGAAAAATTAATAATTAACAAAAAAAATAATGTTTAATGATATTATGATATTATCTTAAGTTATCGATATGAATATCATTATCTTTTATCGATTAAGATTTAATCTACGAAAAATATATAATGTTACAGGTTTAACGAAACATTTTGTCACAAGTATGAAAAAATTATTCATTTCTCTTGTTTCTTCTTTTGTCTCATTATGTTTTTTCGATTCTTGTGACAAAATATTTATCTACTTGTGAATAATAATAAAGAAGCGCGAACGAAAATACACCTGATTGAAGGATGTTACGATCAACAATTTATTTTTTACAAAATGTCAACAAAAAAGAAAAAAAAAGAAAATCTGATTATTTTCATTTTCAATCAAAGAAAGAAATTTACAGTGTTCCATTTAAATTATTGAATCAGTTAATTCAATGTGCCTGATAATATTTCCGATGAAACATTATTTCTTTATTTGATTCTATGTAATAATCATGGAAAACGAATTATGAATGCTCCAATTGTATCATCGAGGTACTAATTGTGTAAGAACGAAGAACCAGATGATTATTTTCAATAAATATACATTTAAAAATTGGAAAAAAAGGAAATAAAATTGAAACTAAAAAAAAATGAAGGTGTTCCATTGGAATAATTTAAAGTAATGGTGTAAAACACTGATTTCATATATTTATAGCAACAACTGTACAATTTTTTTTTCTTCTTTTTTCCGTTTTCATCTTTCCATTCACACATAATGATATAATAATTAAATTTAATCTTAATCAATAAGTGCGAAGACAATTACTGCTCTTGTTTCTCATCTTTGGCATCATTTGAATACATCGTTCATGATTGCACCAGTTTGCTCCTTCATTCGAAAACTTCGTTCAAATTAAATTTAACACGAAGTTAACGAAATTAAAAACTTCATCACAAATAATAATAATTCACTTCTCCTTTGCACCCTGTTATTCCAAACGTGTCATCGGTCTTTCAATTCGAAAAAAAACTGTGTAACATTCTTCAAAAGAAATCGACTGCAAAAAGTCTTTATTCCAAGCACGTCGATAGATCTATTTACACAAAAATTTGGACGTACATTATTTTTTTCTTTTATATAACATCTCCTTTTTTCTTTCTTCTCTCTCTGTCTCATTGGAAGGAATTTTAGTAAAGATTTGCTGTTTTTAGAGGCAAAGGATCGAGGAGGTAGGGTGGTAAAGCAGTAGAAAATGGCCGTGGGCTGCAAGAACCCCAAACCCCGGTGCTGCCACCACTGCCGGATGTTGTACTACCATTAACACTACCACGGCCATTTGGTGAATGACCGTCACCGTGGCTATCATTATTGTGTTTAATATTAACTAAATTTCCTGTAGTTATTGTTTTAATTTCTGCGGACGGTAGATGATTATTTGATGGCGGTGTACCAGGACTACGTGGTGATCTCCCTTCAGTTTTTACACTACCAGATACTGGACTTGATGCACCACTGTCAACACCAACACCTGTGCTTTGGCCACTTGTTTTTTGTTGTGCTAAACGTTCCTGTTTACGGAATTTCGCACGACGATTTTGGAACCATACCTGTAAAAAAAAATTTACTTTTATAATACATTCTTTTATAATACATTCAATAATCCTGCCGAAATTATAAGTTGAACTAATCAAAGTTTTCGGTCCATTCAGAGCGTTCTCTTTGTCAATTTATTCGAGGATAGTTATCCCCTTATTGGCTTATGAGCTTCAGTATTTTGGGATGATTTGAATCAATAGTCCGAGTTCTCTCGATGCAACCTTAGCTATTCACGGAGTTTTTGATGATGCTGAGAGCAGAATAATACTAGTAGACGAAAATTACAGGATAGCATCAATGAGAAATTATTTGAATCAATAAGGTAAATGCCCTTGTTGCCTTCTCACTAAGAATCTGTTTCTATCTTTGTTCAAACTTCTTCAATATGTATTTTTATACTATTGGAAACATCCTATCGATCGCAGGCTATTGAAGACAATTTTATATTAATTAGATTGAGTGCAGTGATGAACAAATTTGTATTCGGAATCGAACAAAGCCCGTTTTTGACGGAAATCGTGTTGTCAATAATTATTTCATATTGATACTTTCTATTTTAAAACAAAACCTCACGCATAACCGATTCTGAACTTCCTATCGTGAACTGTTATATTGGAAAACTGGGTTGATTAGGAATTCAAACTGAATAAGGATTTGAGAAGTATTTCGAGTTAAAGTTTGTGAAGAAAATTGCACAATAGTCGGCTCGTGTAAAAAAACTTAATGCCGGAAGAATTCCAAAAGAATTCTAATAGAATTCTGTCAGAAGTTTTTGCCGAAGTTCTAAATTAATTCCAAAAAGGAGACAATTAGAATTTCCAAGAATTTTCTTCAGGATTATAAAAAAAAAATCTCTTTTTTCAATGTTTCTGGTATAGTTATGAGAATAAGTCCATAAAAGGCAATTTCTTCAGAAATACCAAGGTCAATATTTAAGCTGAGAAAATCGAGATTTTTTTTTGGAACTCTGAAAGAATTCTTTTGAAATTCCAGTTGTCTCTTCTTTGGAATTAATTCACAACTTCGGCCAGAACTTCTGTCGGAATTCTCACAGAATTCTGTTGGAATTCTTCCGGCATTAATTTTACACGAGAAATTTCTCATTGCTCTCAACTCACTGCTGTGAATGGGAAGATTTATTTTTTCTGAAATTCTTTTCATTCATCAGTTTATTGAGTTTTTCGTTCATTCTATTCCACGACTTCTCCTTGGCGACAGATGATTCCGTTTTGGAATGGGATTCTTTTTGAAAGTATTATCTAGAGAAAATGACAATCACTGCATTGACGTTGATCTGTAGGAAACCAAGAATATTAGGATAATTTTAGAATAGATGGATGAGATGTGTTGAAAAATATTCTTCCCCTTCGCAACGAAGAAGTTTTATTTAAAGATTTCTCGTCACTTCAAATCAAATTATCGACAAATGTCAATCATCGAATAATGCAAAAATTTTGGTGTACATTTTTACGTAATAAAATCATCTTTTCGGCATTCTCTCAAAGATCGCGAATCATAATTTACAGGAAATGTCAATCAAAATTATTCTAATATTATCCACTCAGCCATCCACAAGAGATTAATTAATTCCAACGACAAATTGGAGCTTGTGAAAATGTGTTCAAGCTCCTCCCCATTGCAATTATCTCTTGTACAGATTTTTTTGTTCTCCATTTTTTATTTATCCTTTTATTTAAATCGTTTATTTACCAAACAAGGAGGCGAAGCGAATTTACGATGATGTCGAGTCAAAAAAAAATGAGTAAAAAAATCGGTAGAGGGTGGGTCGCGCGATGCTAGCCATTCACTCGCCCGGAACGAGAAGAGCTGGACTCGTAATTGGCTCTAGTTGGCAAATGAAATATTTAACAAATAAAACAAACGAAACGTCGGTGACCTGCATGTTAAAGTAGCGGGATTTATTTGCTCATAGCGTTTGTCCGAACAGTCAGTTCAAGAGGGGATGAGGAAGCGGAGAAATGGCGGGGGGATGAGAGAGGTTACAGGAGTATGGTACAGGAGGGTTAGAGGTTGTGAAGAGGGAGAGGGATAGAGCAGATCCACTATTCCAACGGTTTGTGTGATAGCGAATACTGCAGAGGGCGGACCGGAAGGGGCGGAAAGCGTCGATTTTATGTGTTCCGAGTGAAAGAGAAAGAGAAAAAGAGCGGAAAAAGGGAGGAAAGCGGCAAGGTAAAAAGGAGGAGGGGAAAAGGATAGGACACCATGACGAACGTGATTGCCCTTTCTGGAGGGCAAACACAAGCTATTGGATTTTTATCAGCTGGCACTATACTGGGGATAAACTAGCCAGGGATCAGAGGGGGTAGAATTAGCCACGACACCGGCTACACTTGGTTCTTCATTCTAGGAATAAAAGAGGTTTTTTTTATTTTTCTCATCCTTATTCCAGATACTTTTTCTGTCCTTCCAATGGCCACTCTTGGCTTTCAGAATACTCGATCGTTATATGGACCATGACTGTTGCATTACGACTCAAAGTGCTTTGGGCTTTAGTGGTCAGCCGGACTTCTGGGGTTAGGAATAGTGACTTGCGGTTTGGGAAAGTGCCACTAGCATTGGAAGTCAATGGGTTCAGTCAATCTTCAATCGTTTTATTTAATTTTTTTTCCTAAATACGGGGATATTGTAAGCATACAGTTTCCTCTCTGTTGAGGTAGAAATTTATCGAGTATTTATTTATAATGAATTTAATGAACTTCTTTCATGCCATGTCTCACATTCTGTATTATAACTTTATTATAATATATGAAGAGGTTGAGATCTAGGTTCTTTCGAAACATAATGAAATTGATGGATTTCATAAATGTTCACATTCACGTTAAAAAGTTGTAAGTTCTCTCGATAATCCGAGAGAAGAAAATAGTGTCTTGCAATATTCCAAGAATGATTGATTGAAATAGATAGTGTTATAAAAATTTCCGTCTAGAAATTTTATGAGCTTTCAATAAAACTGATGAAATTTAGAAAATCCATCAACTCCATTGTCTCTCGAAGTGAAAATTTTCTGAATTCCATCACTTCAACCATTAATAATATCCTTAACGTGCGATTCAATCAATTTACCCAACTCCTCAATGCAATAAATTCCATATTGAACACCTCCCAAGGTGAATTGTAACCGAATTCCCTCATTATTTGCACAATTTCTTCCCAATTATTTCCTTTGTAAAAATATCATCAAAGAAATGCGGCAAAACAATTACGGGTTACACGTCATGAACATCAATAAGAATTGATTGAGATGAATTGCGCCATATGTGAACAATTTCACTTAATCCAGGATTTCAATCCATACGTAATGTCGCACAACAAACTGTTTAATATACTCAATTGTATTCAAGACATCAGGATTCCATGAAGAGGCTAATAATAATCTCTATAGTACTGAGTAGAATGCTCAATGGCTTAACCACTTTGTAAAAAGAAAAAAAATATACAAAGACATGTGCCATGGTGTTTGGTCGCGCTACTGGCGTTAATGTTGAATAAATACACTTGGGTTAAATAAAATGTAACAAGGCGTCGAATTCGAGGGAGTACTGCGCGAGGGAGAGGGGGATGTGACAGATGTCCCCTTGCACGATGGATAAATATTTAATCGACCCTCTATAAGCCACTGTACGACTCAATACATCCAAATATCAGTCGAGACACCAAGAGAGCCACCCATTTTCCTCTGCCCCGTTGTATTCAGAACAAAACAAACTCGCACCACCCCCTCCTCACCAGCATCTGCACGCGTACTAGGTACTATCAATATGTATTGGGTGATGGTTGCACTTTACACGCTTATCCAACATTGGTATGCAACGTACAGTATTCGCCTCCGGGCTTTTCGAATTCCACTGGGTAAAATCAATTGATTTTGCGTGGATTTTTTTCGACTCTTTTGCCGAACGTTTGCAGCACATTGTTCTTCTCATTTTACTCACGAACAGTGCCACAGGGTAATTGTGATTTTTATTAGACTGTGATTTTTCTGAATTAGGAAAATTAGGCCGCTTTATTAGCTTTCAAATGTGAAAAATTCAAAACAAAATTCTCACAAAATATTCAATCCAATTATCGTGATTTCAAAACAGAAGATACTGAGCGAAGAGAAATTGTTGAAATCTATAATGGAATTCTTGAACATAAATTCGAGAATCGAACCCGAATATTTTTTGATTTCTAAATGGCTGTTTTTCTCATTTTAGAGAAGGTGGCCTTTTAGGTCGCTGTTTTTCTCATTTCTCCCCCGAAACATCTTTATTCACTGACTTGTTCTACTTATCGATCCCCCTAGAGTAATCGTTCTAATTAAAAGTATCCTTCGAAGTGACATAAAAGATCCTAGCTTCTTTTTCCTCCACTATTCCTTATTCGTTAATTCAATTAAGCCAACATAAATTTTCAAGAATAGAGCCAACGTAGTAACAATTGGGCATGTCAAGTGAGGAAGAAAAGAGAGAATGGGGAAGACTTTGTGTTTCTACGAGTGATGTCTTATGGAGTGTGCCTGGTATGTGTAAAATTTGCCAGCAAAGCGTGAAAGATTCTGCTGGAAGATGCCCTCTCTCTCTCTTCCTCCATCCACGAAATCCACACACCCACACACATAACATTAAAACGTGCATTCGCAGAGATACGAAAGAGAGAAAGAGAGAGTCAGAGCAATTGGACAATAGTGTTGCCATGCTGATGCTCGGCAGGACAGTTTTTAATCACTGTAAGTGGATCTACATGGAGTCTCGCAATTACCCAGGGCCACACTCGCATAGGACGACCCCCTTGTGTATCAGCCACCCCCCGTTTACCAACCAGAAACGAATGCTTTCCCCATTTTCCTGGTATAACCTTCCACAGTAACATCACCATCCTCTCCCCGTCCCGCAACCCCTGCTTCATCATTCCTCTTCGTCCCTTCATCCATTCTCTTTTCTTTTTTCCTCTCTTGCGTCCTCAGACACACTTTTATTATCCTCACTAAACGGCAAACTACACTCCCAGAGGATAGGGGTAGGGCAAAATGAAAAAAAAAACGTGTGATCATTCTTTTCTCTCTGCCACAGTGTTTGCCCTTTTACTTTGTTACCTTTTACGGAACGTAAAAATTATTTCTGAACGGTTAATTTCGTCGAGGATTTAAGCATTTAAGAGTCTAGGATTTTCAGCGAATATGTGGAAGAATATGATGATTCGCGAATTACTTTGCAAATATCTCTTAAAAAAAATTGATTTTTCCACCGAATCAAATATCACTCAAAAAATAAACTTTAAAACTCAGCTGACGTAATAAAACGTAACAAGTGTGCAGAGGGAATTAAACAATCATCCAATGAGTGGAATTAAAGTTGTTTAAAGAAGTAGATCCAAAGCCACACGAGTTCGGTCGTAAAGTGAAAAAAGAGCGGAAAAACGTAGAGGGGAGATGGATGGTAGACGAGTGCCTCTCATCTTAATTGGATATGGGCCACTTGTCTAGTGTTGTACGACCTCATACGAGTATCATAAACGCAGTGGCGGTCGACCCCATTGACCCTATGAATGTAATCCAGTGTCCTGATACTCATTGACGCGTGCCTCAAGAACTGACTCACAGTATCGCGTAACCATTAACAGTGTGCATCTAAATTACAAATCCATTAGTAAACTATTTTCACGTCACCCTTATATCTAAGAATAATCATGATAATAATGAATGCAAAAATGCATTATTCAGATTGGCCGATGACTTTTACTCATAATTTATCCGCAAGTATAATTCACTCAATGAATTTCCGATTCAATTCACTTATGATTTTCAAATGTATGAGATTTCTCGTGTCTAATGTAATTAATATTTTGAGTATGTTACCAAAACAGTCATCATTCACGGGACCTACCTAATGTCATCAATAATAAATCATTGAAATGGATTTTAATATTAGTAGAATTATTGTTGGAAGGAAATTTTCTGAATGAGCACTTATGATTGATGAGAGTTCATTCTGTTCTACTTTCTGGATATCGATTCTTATGAATAGAGAAGAAATTTTTGAGGTTCTGAAATAATTTCGATTCGAATACTCAATGATAAGGAGGGCAGAATGTTATTTAAGGATACTGAATTGATAGAATCAAATAGATCGTGATTATATCATTAAAAAAATTGACGAAATTTTTGGACGATTTAGGAAGTTTCCATCAGAAGAAATTAATTATCAAAATTACGTGTGGTTTGAAGGGGAATGAGTGGAAATTGGTAATATCCCTGCTAAAAATGATGTAAAAATTCTCAAACTTCTTGAGCAGAGTGATACTGAATACAATTATCGATGAAAATTCTATAATCATTAAGAGAATCTTTTCATGGGTATGTAAATATATAAGTCAATAAATCTTTCTACATATCGAGAAGACCAGGGTGAAATGTTGTATTTAAAAAAAGATCGAAATGTTATGAAAGACTGAATCTCTTTTGTTGTAATTGACAGTTCCACTTAGTTATTCAACTCACTTATTAATTCAGTTATTTCGTTCAAAGATGAGGAATAATTACACACAGTGAAAGATGGAGAGTTGAATAACCTTCGTTGAATGGAATTTGGGAGAGAAGTGATTGAAAAAGATACTTCAGTCTGAATTTGAAACGAGTTTTTATGAAATATCTTGGAATTTGAGATTTGAAAATTAGGGCTACGAGAAATGTCACTAAGTAAAAAAAAGTTCGAATTAACTTGCTTCGCTTCACCACGTCTCCACTCAAATGATTGAATCAATAATCTCTCTTATATCATATTCTCTTGAATCAAATTATGTTTAACTGGAGAAAAACTGAAAACAATGATGGCCGATTGACGATCGGTAGTTTGCACAGGAGTGAGCATGAGAGATAAAAAAATAGGAGAGTTCCAGTGTCGAAGTCAGAACTGGCAGATAAAGAAAAGAGAAGAAATGGAAAGAGCCGGAGAGATAGAGAGAGAAGTGGACGGGAATCGGGTTGCGAAGGAAGTTTCGTAGTAGGAGGGTTTGAAATTTTATCGAGCAGACGCCATGGCACACTGAGGGGGAGTTGGCAACGAGCGAATCACGAATGAAGATGCGAAGAACCGAGCAATCCTTCTCCTCTTGTCTTCATTCTTCAAAGTCGACAAAGGACTTAGAGGAGTTCATGCTGTTCAGGTTTTTTTCGTATTTTTCCAGCTTTTATCAGTGGATATATTGACTCCATAGTGTCTCTCGTGGATTAGTAGACAATTTGTAAATAAAATCGATATTAATCATTCATTGATAATTGAATGTTTGGTAATTTTTTTAGTCATAATAGTTGGATTATCGAATTATTTCATCGAATTTTATTTAGTAAGATTAAATAAATAAAACGCGTCGAACGTAAAAGATCTTTAGCCCTCCCCCTACCACCGGAAGTTCCAGTAAATTTAATTATCATTATTTCGTGAACAATGCAATAAAAGTCATCAAAAAAATTGTTGAATGAGATTTTTCATTTTTTACGTTCAATTTATTTAATATTTCACTTCAATCTCCGGAAATGAAGACAATAAAATTCTACAAGACACTCGGAAATCAACAGCTGAATAATAAACAGATACTTGGAAAACCAAATGACCCTTGCTACTTGCGTATTAGAGAACAGCCACATTCTGGCCGCAAACTACTATAAAATTGATAGCAACTTCGAGTTTAATAATCCACTGTACTTTCCACACATAATGCTTCACATTCCCGTGTTATTAAATCTCATAGAATACGCATTAGTGAATAATTATTCCAACAATCTATTAATCGTTTAATGTAACAAATTTATACGTAAGTATAATGATCATAATGAAAATGTGAGATTTCTCGAACTAATTGGTATTGAATCTTTTTTGTGCGAAACACACTGCTTTAGCAATGAAGCCCGTCCTCACCGCGAGAATATTTATTGTTTCATTATCTCCGGAATATGCGGTAAAATTTAATTAGCCACTAGTCACAATTTTCTACTGTTATCACACAAAATTCCCATTACACAATATGTATTACATCTATGTTATTGTATTTTCAAATTGTTCCCCAGAGTATCACGACATTCGCGCTCTTGTTTTATTTCGATTCGCTGCCGTCACTAAAACTATAAAATCCAATATTTCCGGACTTCGTGTTATTACATCAAAATTAGGTACGATTGATGGATCTCTAATATAGACCGAAAAAAAGACTAGCAATTTGGTAAAATAAAAGTCTAAAATGCATTGTCGATCTACACTATAATGAAGGAAATAAAAAAATGATTTAACTGATAAAATTGTCCATGAACTTCAATTGTTCTGAATTCCAAGATATTCATCAACATTTCTCACTAGAAGTCCATGAAAATTTCAATAAACTATATATTGACTTTGAAATATCACAAGAATGATGGAAGTCACGTCAGGATTGTGTCCACGAACAAGACAGACTTATGCATAAACCAATTACTGAATTATGTCGCTTGTGAAGAGACACGAAGATCAAGTGGTATTGTTGCAGTTGGAGCGACGGAAACATTGGGGAGGAAAACGTCGTTTTATCCCCATGCATCGATAAGGAGATAACCCAGCATAAACCCATCACGATCCTTTTCACTCGAATTACAATCATCTTAGAATTATCACATAATACAATTAACTGCACCAAACCAGACAGAAATTGTCCTAAAGTTAGACTCGCGGTGACTCATATATGATTCAAAAACAATGAAGAGAGAGATGTAAGGTGGATTTCCATTCACACTGTCGTGGAGGTGAATTTCTTCATTGTTACGTAAATCCGATAAAATTGCTTCATTTAATCTTATAATTTAGTTCAGATAAATATCGAGGATTTTTCTAATTTGAAACCCGAAACGCTACCATTTTATGACACCATCTTATTTGATGGTTTCCTTTAAATTTTCAAAGAAAATTTATTTACAGATCTTCAACAATAACAGAAGTGTCGGCGTAATTCAATTTGAAGAGAATACAAGATTATTTTGGCAACGAAATTATTATTATTGTTCGAGAAATTTAACTTCCTAATAGCGTTAAATGTGCTGCATACCCAAGTCGAAAAATTTCTAACTAATTCTGTGAATTCATTGGGTTACTGTCGAAAGAATCGGAAAGAAAGTATTCAAGAGAGTAAAAAAATTATTTCTTAAAATGAAATGAAGTCCCTCTTAATTATCACATTCAGAATTTCATTGTAATGAAAAATATTTCATTAAACTATGTTTAAAAAAAAATATCATAGAGTTTAATAATATTCATCATTATTCACGAATAATCGGAATGACGAGAAGAATTTAATTTATCGACTCGATGATAATTATCCTAGAATATTCAATTAAAGTATCGATTAGTAATGAAATTCATTCACCATCCCCCCAACTGAAATGAATGATTCAATTTGGAGTATTTCTCTGATATCTTTGAAACGAATAAACTTAGCGAAGTTTGTCAAACGATCTTTTCTATAGATAATTAATTTTTCTCCGAACAAGTTTTCTTGAGAAATTCACTCGAGCCCAATAAATCCGGAGATGAAAAGCAAAATTGATCCATTTGAACGAGAATATTCCATAAAAAAATTGTGGCTATTCAAAACGATGGAAAAAAAATATAAACAACTATGAAAGAGGGAAACACGAAGAACCAACGATAATCCGTCAAGGGCGTTGAGCAATATAATCCATCAGGTCACGAATTGCAGGTGCCCGTAAGGAATGAACCAAGCTGTAGGTAATTTAATTGCTACAGAAAGCTTAAGATAGGATACTTCCTCTGGCCTTTCGTAGGTTCGTCCAATAGGGGAATTTAGTATGTTATAGCGAAAGGGTCCGTGACCCTCCCACATCGTCTTATCATGTCTACCCAAAGTCCATTTGCCATTCTGTCAGAAATCACTGACGCACAAACAAATTGACGTTGGCATTTTGATTTCTTTCTTTTTTTTTCTCTATTTTTTTTTCTGTACGGAAAGTCCTTCAGCCTTCCAAATAAAATTCCCATAAATTTCTCCGGTATTTTTCGATTTCAAGTAAGAAATAAGTAAAAATAAAATAAGCCGTCCAGTCAAAAGAAACAAAAAAGTATTCTCATAGATCAAAAAGTTATCGCAGTTTTTCGTTTTCACGAACTTACTTGAATGCTTCTTATTTGGACAAAAGTATTGGATATTTTTATTTTTAAGTTTCTTTCTGGGACAAAGAATAAATGAAAACAATTCGCTGCCAAACTCACCTGTACCCTTGCTTCCGTAAGATCGATCTTCATCGCTATCTCTTCTCTCGTGTAAATGTCAGGATAATGTGTCTCTTGAAAAGCACGCTCCAATTCTTTCAGCTGCGCTGAAGTAAATGTCGTCCGTATCCGTCGTTGTTTTCTCTTTTCCGCTAAGCCATCGTGTGTTGAGTATGGCTTGTAGCCCAGGCCACCTGTCAAATTAATTCATATCATTGTCAAGTATTGGTAGAGTGAAAAAATAATTCAAGAATTCTATTAATATGCGATAAAATCGTAATTTTCAAGTTGTAAAACTTGTTGCAGGGGTAAACATGTACTTTGACTGCTCTATAAAAAAAGTAAAATTAATTTTGCTGGATCCCCATGTATTGAATGTTACTATCTCCTACACAACTTTATACATCCCACGCCTCGTGAGCCTTCTGGGATTCGTACCACGTTCTCGTCGTGAATCTCCAGCAATGCCGAGAGCTGGTGAAGTTTGCTTGCTTCACCAGCGCCGGAAAATTAAATTTTGAAAAAAGTGTGCAAATTGAAGAATATAAATTA
>JABSMS010005918.1:0-15285 GCA_018902275.1 Aleiodes sp. PSUC_FEM 10030003
ATAAATATAGAAAGTTTTGGGTATAAATTAATTTGTTGATGTTGTAACGAAAAGTTGATTCAAATAAATGAAAATTTGATTGCTTCAATTATTTTTTGTAGCAAAAATCTCATTTATAAATTCCAGTATTTTTTTGTCGGAAAAAATTTTGAGTAAACAATTGAAATAAAATAAATCTTTTTTTTTTGTATGTTCGTCGAAATTTTTCCTATTTTTATGATGTTACCATCAAGAACATTCTATTCTCAAAAATTTCGGGAACTCTCCTTTTTTTTTACGTTTTCCATTCCATCTATTAACTATCCAATTACGCTAACTGTCCTTCACGCTTAGCTACTAGCAGTCAGTTTATTTCATAAACTAAGAACATGCATTCTCTAAAAAAAGACTTTCATGAACATTCCGTCAATCACAAGTAATTTCATGTAATGATACCTTCACATCAATAACTGTGATTAATTTATTTCTGACACAAGCTTATATGCTTGCGAAAACTAACAGAACTTTTGCACTGTTAAAAAAAAAATTGGGAATTCAAGGTCAATAGGGACATTAAGTTTGAGAACCTCAATTTTAATTTGAGTTAAAATAGAATTCTCTCGGAAATTTCATGTTTTATGGAAAATTTCAAGAAAAACTGAATTCTCGAGACGAGTAAAAAATTAAACAACATATCGCCGCCCGACAGTCAAAAGGGCATAAGTGCCATTTTCTTTAAATTTATAAAAATTGAATCTACGTTTATTTTTTCATAAAAATACTAACTTACGCCCTTTTATTATGCAGCAAGAAAAAATGGCACTCACGCCCTTTTGAATCTAGGGCGACGATATGAACTTGAATTTTCTATCAATCGAAAATTCAGAATTTCATAAAAATTTCATCGTAAATTATTTAATTTTTTATTCCTATTTGAAAAATCATACTGCTCCTTAAAATATTAAAATTACGGTCCTGAACTTCATTGTGCATATCGTCACATTAGAATCGAAAGAGCGTAAGTGCAATTTTGCCTAGTAATAAAAAGTCGTAACTCATTATTTCTATGAAGAATTAATGTAGATTAAATTTCCATCAATTTTTAAAAAATGGCACTTACGCCCCTTTTCAATTATTTTTAACAGTCTACAAAAAAAACATAATTACCTCTGCAGACGGCAATATCACACTGCATATGAACTTGTGAACTATCAGAAAATCTGAACATCGAAAAAAGCATTGCATCCGCAATTCCTGTATTCTTGTCGTAAATAAATTTCGTGATGACCGCTTTGTTAACGGGGCATCCGCGATCGTCAATCAGGTACACCGTGCTATTCCTCTTGTTAAATCCAACGCAAGACTTGACTCTAATTCCATACATCCCTGAAAAATTCAAACACAAAATTAGCATCGAACAAAGAGCAGGTTTCTTAAATTAAAAAAAAAAAAAATTAAAAAAAAAGGCGGGTTGAGAATGGTTAGTTATCAAGACGTGTAATTAATTATTCATTGGATGGAATATCACTGAGAATATCCGGATACTATGGGTTCGTTCCTCTGGAACTAATGCGATCAACTTCACCAAGTGGAGGTGAGGGAATCTCAGGCGCAACGGCGCGCACTAGGATAATAATGGATAAAAGTTACGAACCATCGGGCCGCGATATTTCCGCCCGCAGTGTATAGTTGTGACCGTATACTGCCTCCTGCACGCGACGATTATTGCTGTCGAGTAGGCGCAATGATACCAGCGATGTCTCATTTCTTAAAAAAGAATTTTATTTATTATTATTGCGTCATCAAAATCATCAATTATTAAAATTATGGATAGAATTATGTACTTTATGTAAATAAATACTTTGGAATTTAAGAAAGATAGAGAATTTTCAGTGGAAAATTTTATTAAATAGTAGAAGGACACCTAAAAAGATATTTCAATAAAAATAAATTTAAAGAAATAGATTTAAAGAGATTTAGAAAAGTTTTGTTCTTTCACCTAAAAGTGAAACAGGATAAGTCGATTTTTCCTGTCAATGGTTTTTCTCGAATATCTCAGAAACTAATGGAGATACGTCTTTTTTGCCCTAGTGCTTTTTTGTTGCTCTTGAAATTCTCTACAAAAAAGCATCAGGGCAAAAAGGGCGTATCTCCATTAGTTCTCAAGATATTTGTAAGAAAAGATCGGCGAAAAAAATCGAATTATCCTATTTCACCTGTTCACTACTGAATTATAGAAAATATTTTTTAAATATTTGGAAAATTTTCAGATTTTGAAAAAAATTGATAAAGTGAAGTGAATTGTCAATTAGAAAGTATTGTTCCAAGATCATTCGAGAAAATTGTTCCTTAGAATCGACTAATTTTTGTTCTGTGTAAAAATATTCTGAACTTTTCATTAATTAAATTATGCTGCGAGAATAACAGTTCATTCAATAACTATACTTATTGTTTAATATATTCTGCTCGTGTCAACAACAATTATTCTTCTACATTGTTAACGTTCTATTCATTGTTGCATGCAGCAATGATTGCAGTGAAACTCATAAAATTAAAATGATACATTTGTTATTGTTTTATCCTAACAATTTTCTTTAATGATCAAAAGAAGAGAAACTGATAATTATCAATGGGTTTTTATTTTATTGTAATTTTAATTGATAACTATTAATTAAATTCACCTGGCATTCTTGAATCCAGCTTTTCCACAAGTAATAACGTAGAATTTATCATCAGCAAGCTCCAAGGTTTTGTGGATTCTCACAGCAATTGGTAGCGATCTCTCTTCTGTATTCTACAATTTTTCATTTCATTAATTCTTTCATTTTATTGAGTAACCAAGAGTAAAATGAGAAAAGTTGATTTTCATTATGAGAACTTTTTTGTCTCATTTTCTGGAAAAATAAAGTTTCCGATTTCTCCACGGATTTTTCTTGCTCTTTCAGCTCATCTCATTCCACCTCTTCATTACTAAATTAATTCAGTAGCTAAGAGGTAAAACAGGACAAGGCGATTTTTCCTGTTTTTCTCAAATATCTCAGAAACTAATGGAGATACGTCCTTTTTGCCCTGATACTTTTTTGTAGCTCTTGAAATTCTCTATAAAAAAGCATTAGAGCAAAAAGGGCGTATCTCCATTAGTTCCTGAGATATTTGTAAGAGAAGATCAGCGAAGAAAATCAACTTATCCTGTTTTACCTCTTCACTACTGAATTTATGAATTTTATCGAGGTAAATATTTTTTAGATTAATATACTAACATTTAATTAAAAAAAAAATATACTAACATTATTAACAAGCACCCCGCAGTAATCAGGTGCCCCCTGTTGTGCCAAAAGGTTGATACCGAGTGTCGCCTGTTTGGAACCATTTCCAGCAACCATGCACTGCGGTGTTCTATAGTCTCTCGCATGCACAGCACCAACGAAACTATCATTTAAATTAACACGTATCGTCATATATCCAGCTTTACATGTTGCCGTCACCGTCGGCTGAAACTCCGTATCCAACAATTGTCCACTGACCTGGAACTGTGATTCATTACAACAATGAAAATGTGGAAAGAATACAGAGTAGAAAAAAAATGATAAATTAATTTCTGAATTATTTTCTTTATTTTATTTCTGAACAGAGAAAAGGCACTTCCTGTATTTTCTCGTTTTATTTCGACAGATATAAATTTAAAAAAATAGTCGCAATTAGAATCAAAAGGGCGTAAGTGCCATTTTTTTCTGAATAATAAAAGGACGTAAGTCATTATTTTTCTGAAAAAATTAGTGTGCATTCAATTTTCATAGATTTTTAAAAAATGGCACTTACGCCCCTGTCATTCTACGGCGATATAACTTCGATAACTCCCCGAGAATTCAATCAACTTAACATACTAATGTGCACGAAATCAATAAATTTGGACTCCCTCTCAATAAAGTATTATTAATCCATACAGATTGTTTATTTTATCTGAAACATTAATCTGCAAAATAGTCAATCTCTCTTTATTTTTTTCCGTAAGAAACGTTACGAAGGCTCTTTTATGGTCTATGCAATAATATAAATTCAGGGGAGACCGGTTTGTCTCATACAATTTTGTCGCTCGGCGAGTTGTCACGTATGATAGAGAGAGAAAGACAGATAGTTACTTGGTCAGCCCACGCGTAACTTTCAATTTCATACCAACCGAGAAGAAGGAACAGCCCACTTCTTATCCTAATGTTATATATATACGATGATAAGTTCCGAAGGACCCAGGCGTGGCCAGATGTCTGAATATTTTTCTGTTGCCCACATTTAAATTTTTAATATTTTTTCAAAGAAACTTTCGATAGTGGATGTCGTCATAAGAGCATGACTACAAAAGAATGAAAGAAAACTTGATGAGAATGCGCAGTGGGATGAGTACAGTGGACGATTCCGTTACGGTGTTCTGAGCGCGTGAAATAATAGTGAAGTTTATCGTAAATCTGGAAAAACAGAGTTTTATCTCGGTTTTAGAGAAAGCATTGAAAAAAAAACATTGAACAAAGAATGTAGGAGAAAATTCAATAGAGAAGAGGGAAAAATAGATTTTCATTTGCAATCACTTTCTATCCGACATTTTTTAACTGAGAGAATAGCAAAAATTTTTTGGGGATTTTTATCCTGTTATTTTTTTTAATAAAAATCGAGTCAAAATTTTACGACTATAAAATTTCCAGAGAAATCCATTTTATTCTATCATCAGTTTTTTGCGAATATATCGAGAATTAATGGAGATACGCCCTTTTTGCCCTAATCCTGTATTGTAGATCTTGATATTCTCTACAAAAAAAGATCAGGGCAAAAAGGGCGTATCTCCATTAATTCCGGAGATATTCGCAGAAAACTGTGAGAATAAATCGAACTTTCGAAAAGGACTAAATATGCAAAACAACTCAGATATTCAATTCGAAAATCGAATAACGCCATTCGCACAATCTAAACTCGAAGCTGATAAAAATCTCACAATTAATCATTTCTCTTCGATGTGTTAAAAATTATCAACTCCAGCGAAAGTGGATTACATTAAATTTACTAATATCGTGTTGCGTGTAGATTAAAAATGAAACTGAAACCAATACGGATAAAACCCGCTTGTTTGAACAGGTGAAAAGAACCACAGAACAAATGATGGAAAGAAAACCAGAAGATAAAACGATACACTGAACTTTTTATATTTCAAAATTATTTACATTCATAAATTCTTCAAATTTCACAACGAAAGTCAGCTTTTCCCAAAACAGTAGCGAAGAGGTAAAACAGGATTGGTTGATTTTCCCTGAATTGTTTTTCTCAAATATCTCAGAAACTAATGGAGATACGTCCTTTTTGCCCTAATGCTTTTTTGTAGCTCTTGAAATTCTCTACAAAAAAGCATTGGGACAAAAAGAGCGTATCTCCATTAATTCCGGAGATATTCGCAAAAAACTGATGGAATAAAATCGATTTGTCTGAAATTTTCGCATTTTATTCCATCAGTTTTTTGCGAATATTTCCGAAATAAATGGAGATACGGTCTTTTTGCCCCGAGGCTTTTTTGTAGCTCTTGAAATTCTCTACAAAAAAGTATTAGGGCAAAAAGGACGTATCTCCATTAGTTTCCAAGATATTTGTAAGAGAAGATCGGCGAAACAAATCGACTTATCCTGAATTGATGAAAAAAATAATCCTCTCACGATGGTTTTCCGTGGTAAATCCCAATAATCTTTTCCTCAACATTGAAATCTAGACGAAAAGGGGCTGTTAACCTCGTTGAGATGAAACCCGCGAACCACATCGATATTGCCTTTAGCAAGCTGGTGTGCACAGATGTTAAGGTCCCTCTTCGTGACTGTACATCGAAGTCAAAAAGAACTTGAAGAAAACGTTAAAAAAAGATTCAGAGTCATTGCACCCTTAGTTCAAAGGTGCATCCACGTATTATTATACTCCGTACATTCGTTCCTTATTCATTTTTTCAATCTCTCCTTTTATTTCTGTTTTCTCTTTGGCTGTGTGTCTCAAAAGAGCGAAGGTCTGTCTCAGTTCGCAAAACTGGTTTTGGTGATGCATTCCCATAAATGGATAGACCCACTCGCGTGAAAAAATACCGATGTTGGCCCGCAAAATGACGTTAAGGACTCAGACGAGATGGCTCTAAAAAATTTTTTACGTTCCTTTCTCCACTCTTTTTCTTACAGTTCTAAAGATAAAGGGCGGGAGAATTTTACGACGCGTGTGCGATATTGCATTGCCTCTTGTACGATGGAGAGTACTTGATCGTAAATCTTTTGACGCCAGACATTCGTAATGTTAAAATAATATTGGGCCCGAGGGAATTTTCTTGTGGAGAAGAGCCCGAAGATATTGTTAAGTTGAATAATAGGAAAAGGGAAAATCTGAGTTTAAATCATAACTATTTAATTGAGTAGATTTTCCCTGAATTTTTTTTCTCAAATATCTCAGAAACTAATGGAGATACGTCCTTTTTGCCCTGATGCTTTTTTGTAGCTCTTGAAATTCTCTACAAAAAAACGTTAGAGCAAAAAGGACGTATCTCCATTAGTTTCCGAGATAATTGTGAGATAAGATCGGCGAAAAAAAATCGACTCCTGTTTTCCCTCTTCACTACTGAATTGTTAGATCATTCCGTTTTCTCTCCGATTACGCAATTCTGCAGTAAAAAATGAAACTAATAATTTTATTTGAAAAGAATAAAATAGAAAAAAAAAGAAGAGTCTAAAAAGTCTCACGTTCCAAATTCTTTTGAAAATAATACGTTCCTCTCTTCTCAAACCAAATAATTCCAATGCCGCGCTATGCATTTCAAGGCGAGCGACATAGTCGTATGTCCCACCGGGATAAAACGAAGCAGTTTTCTCTGAAGTTGAAGAAAGGGAAAAAATAATCAAGTCTCAGAACAAGAAAAAAATATTTTAAAAAATCAGAAAGAGACAAAACTTTCTGTAGGCTGACACAAAGTGGGCAGAATTGTCCATGAAGTGTCCTCACTTCACTTTGTACTCAATTTACAGTATATATAATCGTGTAATCGCTCCACGTGCGCGTAACAGTATCCCTCAATAAGAAATTCAGGATAACCGAAGACGGAAAACAAAGATTAAAGAATTTATTTTCTCTTCCAAAAAAAGTCGAATGAACCATTGCTAAGATTTCCAATTATCTCAATAAATTGAAACAATGAGTGAAAAAATTATCCAAAGATGGTAAACATAATTAATTAGCATGAATTGCGAGGAAAATGCGTCACGACCGCGCCCCTGAGAAGTCCGGGAATCTCAGAAGTCGAGGAATGCAGAATCTCATGACTAATAATTTACTCGAGTAGTGAAACGAGATAATTTTATTCCGCGACTAGTTTCCGTCGAGTATCTCGAAATCTAGGGGAAATAGGGAAATCTTCACAAAGATCCTCGATTTTTTTTCGACAGTAAAAGTCCTCGATGCTTAAATTCCGAGATATTCAGTATATATCAATCATAAAGTACAATTGACATCTCGTTTTACAAGTTTGCTGCTGAATTATTCATAAAATAATTAATGCAGATAATTGCGTAAAAAAATTGTTTCGATTGGACAATTTATTTGGTAAAAAACTCGTCACTGAAACGAGTTTAATTTTTTTGAATTTTAAATAAACATTCTGGATGAAAATACTTCATTACCTGTCTTAAACCGAGTAAAAATAGTAGCCACCACATGTTTGTGAGAAACGCACTAAATCCAGGCCGATACACTGTCATGGATAACTCTCTTGCACTTGTCAATTTAATTCGAACCACTGAGTTTTTTTTCGTTTATTAAAAATGGAAATTATTCACACAATTTCAAAGAAAACAAAATTATCACGTTACATTTCCATTACTGGATGAAGAGTCTTTCGTCATGATAATAAATAATTCAAGTAAACATTGTAATAAATGTTGAATTAGGGGAATTTTGTTTAGCACATGAAAAAAATATTAACGAGAGGATTCACGGTGTTGTAGTCGCAAAAGCTGAGAGCTCTGAAGAGTTAAACTTGTATTTGAGAGGAATATATGGCTCTCTTCGTTATGCTCGGCAGGGAACTACCACTACTACGCAAAAACGTTTCCAAACACAGCGAGACCCGCGATCCCCTTTTTCCCCTTCTGCCTCCCACCCGCGCACGAATCGAAAACATGCGTTTGTCCTCGGTTTTGGACCACCGGCGAGTGGGGGAAAGTGGAAAGGAGGGGAGGAGAAAACCGGGGAGATTCCAACGAAGATTCCCGCTATACACGCGTTCGTGTCTCCGTTCTTTTTAACGATGGAATTTCAATGGATACAACCAATGAAACACAGAATCTGTATTTTTTTGTGAAGCAGGTGAGGCGGACTGGTGGAGACATCTTGCGGTTTATGTGGTAAGGATAGATCGGTTAGGTAAATTGCGGAAACCTGTTGATACAAATGGGTTGAAGGTAATTGAAACTTTGAGTTCTTCTTTGAAATTTTTAGACAAGTCGATTTTATTTCACCATCAGTTTTTTGCGAATATCTCCGAAAATAATGGAGATACGCCCTTTTTTCCCGGATGCTTTTTTGTAGAGAATTTCAAGAGCTACAAAAAAGCTTTAGGGCAAAAAGGATGTATCTCCATTAATTTTCGAGATATAATTTGTAGAGAATTTCGGATAATTTCCAGTAATTCTGATAAACTTTCTTTCGTAATGAAGAAATGCGCGAAAAAAATTTAAATAAAGCCCGGAAAACGCACCAACCAATGAGCAGACACGAGAACACGTGATGATTGCCGCGCGCCATCTCTCGACCTTCAATTAATATTCCCACACTCAAAAAATCCGTCGATAAACTTTCTAAATCCGAAAAACGAAAAAATCCACAAAAATTTCAAATGACAATATTTTCCCATAGATTTTAAATGCGAATACTTGTGGACAGACTTTGCGATGAGTCGAGAACGTTGATGCCTCCTTTGATATATTTCCCTCATAAATAATCACCCCTGAAATTGCTTTTGTTTTGTTGTTAAAAACGTTTATGAGACAGGGAAAGTTACCGCAATGCATGTTTAACAGAATTATCCTCTCTTGTTTGATTTCACAACAAAGAAAAATCGGTAAAACCATTATGAGAATTAAAATTTAAATTTATTCATTGATATTGCAAATCTGCGTATACAGTGAATTTTTTATTTCAATGATAAATGTTTCGATGACAAACGCAACTCTTTTATGGCTTTTCACCCCAAGTTTGCATTTCGCTCTCTATTTCAAACGTAACCGTTTCGCTTATTTTCTTTACCTCAATTTATGTAATGTTTGTTAAAATCAGTAGGCATATAACCCATTCGTAAATAATATATGATCGGAGACTGGTATATATGTATTTAACACAATTTACGAAAGCACACTATTTATCTTGGAGAGAATTTCGAGTGAGACTGCAGATTAACGATTGGTCTTCCGTATTTATTCGGTCATTTGTTTGATTATTCATTAAACATCATTTCTAATGATTATCGTGGTTGTTTAAATGGGAATTATCACGGAAAAATAATTTACGATATCAATAACGATTCCTATTCAGTACCGAAGAGGTAAAACAGGATAAGTCGATTTTTTCTGTCAATGATTTTTCTGAAATATCTCAGAAACTAATGGAGATACGTCCTTTTTGCCCTAATGCTTTTTTGTAGCGCTTGAAATTCTCTACAAAAAAGCATTAGGGCAAAAAAGGCGTATCTCCATTAGTTTCCGAGATATTCGTAGAAGATCGGCGGAAAAAATCGACTTATCCTGTTTTACTTCTTCACTACTGTATTAATTTCAATAGAGGTGAAAGTCATCTAAAAAAAGAGATTTCAACGCAATAATTATCTAAATACTATTTATGGTTGAGTGTTGTTAAATTTGATAATCTTTGACATTTTATAGAAATGACTTTAATACTAAAGTGATGTATTAAACTTCTCATACCCTCAAGCTATTTTTTGTGACGTAACAATATTTATGGAATTCCACTTGGAATTATGAAGTATTTAAATTCTTTTCTTTTAAATCGCAATGGTTTTCCGCGAAGTTTGAAAAAAAGGTTTTGACATTAATGTAAAAATATGATTCTTAAATTTTGATTTATATTACAATTTTCAAGTGACTGGAAATCCAACGAGTAATTCACTAATTTGATTTATTGCGGGTGAAAATTAATAGTGTTTTTGCGAATGAATAAAAAAATTTAACACTTCGATGTTAAATTTAGAAAGTTAATTTTTTTTCGCTACGATTTGTCATCGGACAATCACTTATTTGGTTCAAAAAAATAACAAACAAAAGAATTTGTAAGACGAAAACATTAAAAAATTGAACCAAATGATTTTTAAGCTTCACAGGAGAAAAGCAAGAATTAAAATATCAATGGATACAAATAATCTGTATTCAGTTTCGCTTTTACCATTATTACTCAAGTATTGAAAAAAAAAATCGAATAACTAAATAATCCTCATCTCTTGTGTTTTTTCCGCTTCATCCCAGTGTCAATGGCTTCTCCAAAACACAGTAGGAATTACGTTTCTTTGTATTTTTCAAAAGCAAAATGAAAGAATTACAGAATAACAATATTTAAAAAAATTTCGTAATAGTTCTTAAAAACTCAATTGCAGCTGGATGCAAAAAAAAACGTGAAAAATCAAATTCAACGGCGACCCTGGCGGTGTACGCGACAATGGAATTATTGTTAACTAGATGTGACGGACGATGGGTATTAAAAAATTTCTTAGCTCCTCAAAAAGAGAAAAAATTACAAAGTATGAAGTTGTAGGTCGACTTAATACTTTGCAATTTTTTCAAACGGCCAAATTATATTCCAGCTTCTTTACAAAAAATTAGATGAGTTTATGTGATGAAAATGAGTGAAAAAATGTTGGATGATCATGGAAGCTGGTTGGGAGGTGGAATTGGTTCTCTTTCTTCAATGTTCTGTATATATATAATGAATATAAACGTATAAGCCAGTGAGAACGACTGGGTAACGAGTAAAGGGGGTACAATATCCTATATAAAGAACGAATGAAGATGCTCTCAGCTATTCACTCTCACCTTTCTCAGGCGTAAGTGCCTCATGCGCTTTAAATATTTTCTGAAGTAGGATAAATCAACAAGTGACAGGTTTTGATTTTAAGTTTCGTTTTTTTCAATTCAACGGATTTTTTTAAATAAAAAAAATTCAACGGATTTTATTGAGGTTCGTAAAATTGAATTATTTATAAATATTTAGAATAATTTTTTTTAATTATCACGATTAATTTAAATTACTCTCGATTAAATGAAAATTGGACAATTTGTAAATTGCGACCAATTATTTGGCAATAATTCAAACTTTCTATTATTAAGTAAAAAGGTTAAATTGTGCGCTGGGTCAGTAATCAATCAAGTGTATTGTAATAATGGTAATTGTGGAATTGTACACGGGTCAATCTCATTGCAAACACAATCTCTATCCCAACGATCTAAACACACTGATTCAATGTGGCACGGGAGATGAAAAAAAATTGACTTTCGCCATCAAATGAAAAAAGAAACATTTTCATCATTAAATCTATGCAAGACACTGTGCTCGTCTTCGGAGATCTCACTCTGAATGAATATGCTATTGGTCTATCGAAAAACATGCAGACATTATTTCGACATTTATGTTCATTCAAAGCTCGTAATGAAAGTTATAAACTGCGTGTTTTTCTCGCGTTTACCTCGGGCTGACCACATACCGACTCAATCCACTTTTATTGGAAATTTTTCAATAAAACTTTGTGAAAGATTTTTATTCAGTGACATTAACGATTATTGTGAAATTACGCGAATGGATAAATTGTTGAAATTTATTTCTTATTTACGCGAATTTTACTTTGAGCAAAGTGTTATGCATTAATGAGGCAATTAAGAGACCAAAACACAACGCCGACCCTGGCCCGGCTTCGGTCCGCCGCACAGATTCTGAAAGGTTGATTCTCTTGTTTTTTAAATTCGCATTTTGTTTTTTTTAAGATCTCATCTCAAAGTGCATACGGAGGTTAACACTGGGATTAAATGAATTGCTGGTCGTTGACTCAACCGCAATTGTTCACGTCGTCGGAACTCGTTTTTCTCATTTTTTTTAGAGCGAAAAAATTATTCGGTTTACGAGTCAAATTTTTGTTGAGTTAATTCATGGGAATTATTTAACTGTTTGACAATTTTTGTTCCACTTGACTTTAACACAGATTTTTGTAGTTCTGATTTTTCTTGGTGGAAAAAATGATCACAAAAAAATTCTCCCTTGAATTCTGAAATTTTTCATGAAAATTTAAATCGGAGATTTTTTTTTCCATTTTACTGAATTATCATCGAAAATTAATTCGATTAATTGAGGGGCAAAACGGGATCTCAATTAGTCCAATAATCTCCCTAATTATTGAATTAATTAAGAAAGTGTTCCTCCCAAATAATTGTGAAAAAAATTCGAATTTCAAAACAGGAAACTTACGAAAAATTTCTGCATTAATTAATTTTGGTCGTGTGAATTATTCTCGCCAATCAATTAAAGAAATCACGAATGAATATTCATCCAACACTGAGACAGTAGTTTCATACAAAAAATGTAATATTCCATGATTTATCTGGAATAAACTTCAACCGGAGAATACGATTCCGCAATTCGACTTCCGGACATTAAATTCACCCAAGTGAGAGACTAATTACATAGACAGAGTGGGAAAGGAACACACGTTTCGTCATGTCCTTGGTCAAAAAATAAAATAAACACCAAGGATTCGCGGAGAAACATCATCGCGAGACAAAAAGAAAAAAATAAACATTCATGCAATGAAACTTCATCTGAAACGTGAAGATGATTGTGGTGTCTCGATTTTACGGAATACAGTGTATATACATCATCATTCTCGTTGCCACATCAAAAATAGCCCCGGGGCGTGTTGTATCCTTCTCTTGTGTAGAATGGGATAAAGTTGCTCAGACCAACCGCAGAATGCAGCATAAATTGAAAAAGTAGACAATAAAAAATAATTCGTTAAGAAAAAGGATGACTCGAAAAAAAAATAAAATAATACAAACAAAATAGTAAAAAAATTCAGAAGAAATATAAAAATAATAAGAAACATTCGGTGGCAATTCTGCTTCTTGACAACTTGAATATCACGAATTCGCACGATAATTATACCACGAAGCCTGGGGTACAATGATACGATTATTAAGTCGAGATGATACGGCTCCCAAGAGGATTTACGCAAAAATTCCCCCACGCCTTTATTACGATGAGGATGATAGGGGTGGGGGCATCGAGTCAGTGTTAATTGGCGGATAATTAGACGGCGTCAAGTAACTATCTACCCATTGTTGGATAATGCTAGGATTTTTTTTGTTCTGTGGAAAGAAATGAAGTTTCAATGCTTTTCTCAATCGCACGAACGAATAACATTTGGTAATAAGGAAAATAATTTCGAAGGAAAAATTAATGAAATGAAAATTCTGCATAATTGTGTAATCGATTACGGGAAGTTCTGCGATTTTCGGTTTTTCGGGTAATTATATTTTTTTCGTTGGTTAAATAAAGGAGAATGTCAATAACGCTAATGGAAATGGTGAAAGTAATTTAAAAAATTGCGATTTTATTGCGCAAAACTATTGTTGAGTCAAAATTTTTAATGCAAATAATTAATGCATTAAAAATAAAAATTTATGTAAATACTTCTTCGAATAATTATCGCTTACGAAAGTAATTTCGGTAAATTAGAAAAAATAATAATACTTCAATAAAATTCCCACGATATTCTCGTCAATTTTTTAATTATAATATTAGAGAACAATAGAAGGAAATGTTTTTGAGTTAATAATTAGAATATAAATAAATTAAAATTCCTTCCTACCGCCGATTTCTATTAAAAATTCCTTCGGTTTTTCACGATTATTTATTTTTAAAATAAAACCCAATGTCTTATCTGCAAAAACAATTTTGTGAAAGGAAAATTTTTTTCTTATCGTCTTCAATTTATTCTATAAATTTCTTTTCGATTTTCGAAGAATATATAAGCACATGTATCCGAAGATCGTGCCGTCGAGATGAGTACACGATGGAGACTTTCACCTTTCACCTTTACCTCGATGTATCCATGTATCCGAAGAAACTATTCGCACGACTCTTTTGCACAAAGTACAACTTTGTCTTTGATCTCGCTCCGTTGCATCGGCAAATCCATTAGAATCAGGTTTACTCGAAAGTAGTGAAGAGAATAAGAAACTATTGAATAATAGTTGAAACTGTCTTCGAACGATGCATGAGTGAAAAGCTCATGACCGGGATACCGGGATACAAGGTCACAGAGACAAGTCTCAACATCTAATACCGTGACAGTGAAAGTTTGCTATTTATTACCCTTATTTCATTACGATTGAAATTTCCAGACAAATTGATTTTTTTCTGTCAGTTTTTTGTGAATATCTTCGAAAATAATGGAGATACGCTCTTTTTGCATTATACCTTTTTTGTAGCTCTTGAATTTTTCTACAAAATAACCTTAGGGCAAAAAAGTCGTATCTCCATTAATTCCGGAGATATTTCAAGAAAATTGTTGACAAAATTAAATCAATTTGTTTAAAAAGTTCATTTTTATATTTCCGTTTCTAAATTTATGATTTTACGGTATTAAATTAATCGGGAATTTCTTCCTACAACTAATACATTCAAATTAAACCGCATAATTGCATAATATGTTCCATTTTTACACGAGGAAAGAGAGAAAAAATAAGAGTGAATTTTACCCAAGTGAAATATTCTCCATTCATTCGTTTCACAATGGATAATGCTCGCTTTCTACTTTCTCAATGATCATCAGCTAGGATGATCGATAGTTACACCTATGCTGATGGATTTTATTGTGTAATCTCGGAGTCATTATACGAGATATTTCATATTTTTATTCAATTTTTTATGATTAATTTCTTTGAAATTCTAATTCTAGTTCAACGAGAAGTAAGGATGAGGTGCAATACAGCACTTCTGTCGGTAATTATCCTCGTCGCGTCTGCACACAGTCATGAATATGGTGAGTTTAATTTTTTTTTATGGGGTTATATAAGAATTCAGTTCAGTAGCGAAAAGGCAAAACAGGATAAGTCGATTTTCCCTGAATT
The DNA here is from genome assembly GCA_018902275.1 of Aleiodes sp. PSUC_FEM 10030003. Taxonomy (NCBI): domain Eukaryota; kingdom Metazoa; phylum Arthropoda; class Insecta; order Hymenoptera; family Braconidae; genus Aleiodes; species Aleiodes sp. PSUC_FEM 10030003. The sequence goes on from JABSMS010005918.1 coordinate 15,162, forward strand.
GTTCTTCTCAAATATCTCAGAAACTAATGGAGATACGTCCTTTTTGTCCTGATGCTTTTTTGTAGCTCTTGAAATTCTCTACAAAAAAGTATGAGGGCAAAAAGGGCGTATCTCCATTAGTTTC
>JABSMS010005929.1:0-15283 GCA_018902275.1 Aleiodes sp. PSUC_FEM 10030003
ATAAGGTAAAGGTAAAATTATGATATACAATATTGAGAAAAAAAAATCAAAAAAAAAAAGAAAAAAAAATACGTGATCAACGAATAATTACGTGCACGAGACGAACAACTAAATACAAAGAAAAAAAAATATAATTCGGTAATTCAGCGAACGCGTGCACACCACTCACTAAATACAGACTCTCACACTCTCTCAATAAAACAATGTGGTCACAAAAAATTGACTTATCAATTATAATATATTCATTAATCACACCGAAACCACGTGATAATATTGTTTCCTCTTTTCTATTATAATTTATAATTTTTAATCAGTAATTGTTTTTTTTCTCTAAAATACAATAGTAAGAAATTCGTGACGAATGAATTCGCGAAAGGAGTGGCGTTGCGCGCGCTAGCGTTGTACCGACGTATCTTTATAATACGTTGTACGCGTAATATATTTCTTTTTCCTATATATTTCTTTTCATTCTTTTTTACGAGTCTAAGAGGTCAGCCAGACACTCACCGGGGGTGGTGGTAGCCGTGCTGGCGGTTCCTGCTGAGTGCTGCTGCTGTTGGGACTGAAACATCGCAGTTGGATGAAGGAACAATGATCCATACATCATATTTTCGTCATTCTGTGATGATTGCGTATTCGCTGATTGACTGGAGCTCGTATTAGTGATACTGGTGACACCAGTCCCGGGTAATATTGGTGCACCTGGTGTTGGTGGTACTAGTGTACCATCCTCAACGGCAACACGAACTGATTCAATGTGTCTACGTGAGAATACATGCTCCTGTAGTGGTGATTTTGGTGTGTAACGTACTGAGCACAAGCGGCATTCATCGGGGCCAGTTGGTCCACGATGTGGCTGGACTGCTGAGCCCTCCGCCGGGAGACCAGCCGCCAATCTCGCCTTCTTCTCCTTTGCCCTGGCATTCTGGAACCATACCTGCAACCGTTCGTTTTCTCCGATTAGTCCTCATTTTTTTTCAACTTTTCTTTAATTAATCACACACACAACACACAACACACTTTTTTTTTCTTTAATTTAAGTTAGTTTTGTTTCAATGTGGTTGGTGTAGCACCGTTGCTCACCTGGACAACGCGCTTTGGCAGTCCAATCTCCCGGCCCAACATCTCACACTCTGCCATTGTCGGTGTTTTGTAGTCGGAGAACAGTGACTTCATCACTTTGACCTGGGTTGCTGACATCTGCGTTCTGTATCGCTTGCCTCCCGATGCATTGCTACTCGTTGTATTGCCACTCGCTGCATTACCAGCGGCTTGCGCCATTCCGCTGGGTGTTGTCGCCGTACCGCCGTGTCTCGAGCTCTGTGTACTCGATGCAGGACTAGCTGGACCGCTCTCGTCGTCCAGAAATTCAGTCGTCTCGCTCATGCTGTCATCGTCGCATATACTCCGCTCGGAGAAATCCGTCAGTGGTCCGCAATCACTTCCACCACGAAAGTGTTGGGATAGAGTGTGCTGCTGTTCTTCAAGAAGATTGCTCAAGCTACCCAAATTGAGTTTGACTGGCCGGCTCAGGTCAACTGGCTTGCTGAGATCAAGTGGTGATTCTCCAGTTGTGCTGCCGCTCTGATTGCCTGTATTCTCTTGCTTTCCATTGCTCGTGTGTGCCTGAAGTTCGCTTATGTAACGCTTCATCGATTCCTCATAATATTTCTTCAATGACGCCTCAACATCGGAATTGAACGGCGGAAAAAGTGGCGGCATCATGTTCGGTGTACTTGGATTTGACGGGGCTGATTCCATCGATAATTCCTCGTCTGGTATATTGTCAATGTTAACTTCCCCACGCGCCACTTGATCCGCGTGCTTGCTGCTCAGATGGGACTCAAGGGCGGATTTAACTTTGAATAATGCGGGGCAGAAGGGACAACGCTTGTTAATTACTTGGCTGTGGGCACGGAATTGTCCTTTACGCTCGCGTGCCCTGGTGTTCTGAAACCAAACTTGAACTACGCGCTTCTTCAGGCCAACTTCCCTTGCGATTGTTTCAAGCATTTTACGTGATGGATTTGATTCAATCTGATATTTTTGATACAAATAATCCAATTGTTCTGGTAATATTGTTGTTCTCAAGCGTTTATCTTTCGGCTGTTCACTGTGCTCGGAATTATTACGACTTTCGCTACCAGTATTTTCTTCAAAATCATCAAACTTACGTTTTCTGTCCTGCATCATCGCGATTAATGGATGCTGCGAATCGCCAGTTACTCCAGTACTTGCGTTTAATGCCTGCTGTTGTAGTATTCCAAATGGCGAATCTGGCGGATAGGCCGGCGGGAAAAGCGATGGATTCATGATATGTACCAGCTGATGTTCGCGCCACAATTCAAATCTACCAAACATTAGATTACATTTATCACACTGAAAACTTCCTTCTTTCGATTCAGATGGCGCTGATTGTTGTTGTGCGGGTTGCGGAGTTGTTGGTAATTGTGTTGAAATACTCTGTTGCTGAATATGCGGTGGTGTTGACGTACTCAGCGGCCGTTGGATAGGATCGGGCGCCGATTGTCCACCACTTGGATTGGTTGGCGGTGCATTTGTTGTTGTTGAACTGCTGTTGCTGTCCTCAGAACTGAGGACAGCAGCTACCTGAGCTGCTGCTGCTTGTGCTTGCGCACTTCTTTTAGCGTCCTCCTCCTTGAAACAATGGGTCTTTTGATGGCGAATCAATTCGTAGTAACGTTGGAACACGAGTAAACACTTTTTGCACTGATAATTAAGTCCTGGGGTACGTTGAAATCTACCAGAGCCATCGTCGCCCTCTCTACCACCTGGTTGTACTGGTTCAGCTGCTGGCTGATTTTCATAAACTTTGCGGGCTTTTTGCCGCGCATTTTGAAACCAAACTACGATCACTCGCGGACTTAAACCAAGGAGCTTGCTGAGATATTCTAAATCATCGTCTTTTGGGTATGCATTATTTTCAAAAAATTCTTGAAGCACTTTAATCTGATAATCAGTGAATCTCGTTCTATTTGCACGTTTCCCTGAGCTTCCACCTGATGAATTACTGCCGTTACTATTGCCGCCAAATGAAAAATCCGTTGGACCACGGCCTGGACTTAGTGAGCGCTGTGGTGTCAGGGCCATCGCGGCAATTGTGCCTGGGACGACACTGACAGCGCCAGGATTTGGACTCGCAAAATTTTGTGGTGCCAATTTCGGTGGTAACATTGGAGTTGTTGGGGTATTTGTTGCAGATGAACCATGAGACATTTCATGGTGAAGTCCGGAAAAAACCGAACTCATACTCAATGCCGGTGAGTGGGGTCGGGATTGTTGACCGCCAGAACTTCCTGGTGAATGATGTGATTCCTCGAGTTGTGGTTGAGGCACAGATACCTGGGATGGAGATGGCTCTAGTGGCTCTTGCTTAATTTCAGCTATTGGAGTAGTTGATAGGTTGCTTGGTGGTGGTGATGATTGCTTATTTGGGCTCTTGTCGTCTGAAGAACTTCCGCCCGATGTCGATGAGTTTAGTGGTGTTACTTTCGCCTCGCCTGTTTTTTCATACTCTTCTAAATTCAGACTCGTACTTGGTGGATTGTTGAAATTGTAGGGACTGTCCTTGTTACGCTGACGTTCTTTGAAGAGGGTATTTCTGAACCAGTGCTTTATAACTTTTGGTGGAAGACCGCTTTGCGTTGCCATGTCCATTATTTGCTCCTCACCGGGTGAATTATTTATGTCAAAGTGGGCACGGAGAATTTTCAGTTGATCGTCGGTTATTCGGGTACGGGCGCGTTTCTGCGATGCTGCGGCACTAGCCTAAACAAATAAAATCGAAAGAAACCGTGCAATAAAATATTCTTCCATGACAATTATATATGATTTGAAAGTGAAAAGCAAAACTTGAATTTAAAAAAAAACGCGAATATTTCTCTATCTCAATGATTTTAAAAAATTGTTATCAAAATAGTAAATAAATTTTTTTCAAACTCACCGCAGCTGCCTGTTGTTGTTGAAGTGCCAGATGCTGTTTGGCAAGGAGATCCGCCTGTGCCTGAATCGGTGGATAGGCAGGAGCCTGATTAGTATTTCCATCGTAAGGTGGTGGTGGTAACATCATCGGTACTAGCGGTGGTTGTAAATTCATAGCAGCAAGAGCCGGTACATTCAATCCCAATGGCAGTCCCATCATACCCATCATGAGTCCCGGATACTGTTGCAATTGTTGTTGCAATTGGCTGGCAGCCATTGCATTCAATGCGGCTTGCATTTCCGACATTTGTTGAGCCAGTGTCATTTGCTGAGCATGCTGCTGTTGAGATGTTTGTGATTGTGACTGCATAGATTGTGGATTATTAGGTGGTGCAGTTGGTGTTACGGATTCAGTACTCGATACTGGTGTGTTACTGAGTGCCGGTGTTGTAGCCGGAGTTGTCGAGGTGGCCTCCGGTGTACGACTGGCTCGTTCTTTACAATCTGGCGACTCTTCTTTCTCCTTATCTCGTTTCTCCTTATCTGAGCTCAGGTCCTGTGGCTGATTGGATGCCGGTGTAGAACTGCGTGGCGCCGTTGTCGTCGATGACGAAGTCGCCGCAGTTACTACGACACTTTTCTTTTCATATTCACATTTAAACTGTTGGGCGTATTTTTCAAGAAATTCACGCGGCACTAAGTCACGATGCACCTCTTCGCAGTGTGCTTTTAATACCCAAACACTGCTGAATTCTTTATTGCAGTGTTGACATGTACTTCTTGTTAATTCAGGAATAATCTCATCCTCACCGTGTTCCTCAATCTCCGGATCCTCTTTCTCCAGCGCTTGTTGTGCCGCCAAAGCCTGTTTTTGTTGTTCTTGTTTTTGCTGTTCCTGTTGTGCCTGAAGAGCTGCTCTATCCTCCTCCTCTTTTCTCTGGCGTCTTTGATGATTCTCATTGAATTGCATAACAAGGTCAAATCCGAAACTTTCAAGTAAATGCTTGTACATTTGAGACGTTTTATGTCTCGGCTGAGATAAGATATCTTGGGCAACTTGATTAGAGGCTTGCGTCTGCTGAACGTGTTGTTGTGGGCCCGGTGTAGTAGATATTGGTGGTGGTGTTTTGTCAGGGGTTGAGGTAGACATCTGCTGTGATGCCGCAAGCGTTTGAAATAATGCGAGAGGATTGCTAAAGATACAGTACAGCTGTTGATGAGTCGTTAGTTGCTCCTGATTGACAAAGAGAGCACTGCAACGCTGACAAGTTAGCATATTGCTATTACTATTATTTGTATTTGTATTGCATGGTGGACTATTTGGACTGGTTGGCGGTGGCTGTTCAATGAGAGGTCGTGCCAAATCAAGTTGACCACTGGCGGCGAGATCTGGCAATTTACTGGCGCGCGTCTGATGAAGAACACTTCGCATGTGAATGTCTAGTGTACTACCCTGGGAGTAAGCAACTTTACATATGTTACACTTGTATGGTTTTTTGTCTTGATCCTGTTGTGAATCGGGCGACTCGGTTGGACTTGCCGGCGGAACCACGGAGATGAGGGTATTGTTGTTACCCTGCTCCTGCATGGCTCTCTTGAGCTTGTGTAAATGGCTTACACTGTTGTAATGAACAAGTAATATATTTTTTTGTGTAAAACTTTCCTTACATACGTCACACTTGTACGGCCTGTTTGGATCAAGATACTTTTCCATTGGATAACTCATTTTATCACCCTTACGATGTAACAAAGTCTTGTTATGTCCAGTGAGGTAGCTCTGTCGCGTAAATGCAACTTTGCAATGATGGCACTTGAATTTACGTTGTGGATCCTGATAAGAGTCTTCAGCAATTGATTGACTATTAAGATAATCCTCAAGTAATCTCTGTTCTTTGTGAAGGGGAGAAGAATCACTGGCGTCGCTCTCCTCCTCGTCGCCCCTTGTTTCGTCCTCGGTAGCTTGTTCACCAACAACACCACCCTGTCGTCTAATTGCTTCTTCTGTGAGAGCCTGAAGTAGAGGATGTGCATGTAGTAAGCTCTGCTTGTACTGTTCTAGCTCGTCCTCTCGGCGATCCGAGTGCGCTGATTCCAAGTGCCGCTGAAGCGCCTGGACGGACCGAAAAGATCTGCAACATAGCGCGCACTTTGTTGCATCTCGTATTGCGTGATACTGCGAGTGTTGTTGTAGTTTTTCTAGAGTCTTGAAAGCTAAACTGCATTGGCCACAGCGATACTTGTAGACATGTTTCTCACTGACTGCCAATGTCGGGGTTGTCGCTGGATGCGACTCTCTGTGATGCTGTTGCAGCTCTTCCAAAGATCTGCAGATTCTACCGCAAATCGTACACCTCGCGATCTCTTCGACTTCTTCGCTCGTTCTTTCACTCTCTTCCTCTTGATTAATCTTGGCTGTACTTGGGGATGAGGGAGCCGCTGCCGGTGTTGATGTATTCCTTGGATTATTATTTAACCAATGACTCTGATCAACCAGAAGCAAAAGCCTCTGTAAACCGTCAGAATTTACCGAGTGTATTTGCATAACGTGTTTCTCAAGCGCAGCACGCTCTTTGAATCCATCCTGACACAATGGACACAACAATTCTTGTACTGGCTCTTCTTTAACAACCTCCATTTTTTCCTCGTTCTCTTGTGTATGAGCTACTTGAAGATGCTGTTTCAATTCTTCCCTCGATGTTGGCTGATACGTACAAAATGGACAAACTATCTCCTCTGTTTCGTTTTCAGGCTCTTGATCCTGCTCTTGGTCATTGTCTGGCTCTTGCTTCACCTCACTGCCACAGTCACTGCCGTCCTCACGCCGCTCTGTAAAACAAACAAGAATATTTTTCATGTCATCATTAAGACAATAGGCACTACAGTTCAATGATAGTATTAAAAAAAAGTAACGATGACACAACGTGCATCAATTTGTGTGTTTTGTGTTTGAATTAAATCCGTTAGGAATTTATCAACCATTAATGCGGCATTGTTTCCAATTGAATTTTTTAATGCTCAAACTATCCCATCGCCGTGTCTTGCGACACGTGACTCGTTATTTATGGGTATCTGGTTAAAAGTTACAGGAACTTTGGTACAAAACCTGTTTTGAAACGTATCTGGGTGTTAATTTCAACGCGACGAATCAAGAAGCACAACGAGATGAAATAACCAGCAGTTTTCAATAAACCGCTAGGCGTGATGGAGACGAGTGTACGGAGCGCGTCACGTCAGCTAACTAAAAGAGTTGAAAAAAATTTAAAAATTATCTGAATAGCCGAAGATTTTTATCTCTGTTAAATAAATTAAAAAGCCAACATAAATCAACGGAGTTCATTCCATTCAAGTGACTACATGGGAAATTTAATTACCCATTGGCATTAAATTCCGGAAATGTCGAGAAAATCAATAGAATACGCAATTGTCGAGACAAGCCTTCTTTCTCCTCTTTTCCTTAATTTCTCTAAATATTATGTGTTACAAACTCTCTCATGTATTTCGTACGCCGGAAACGAAATGGCCCACCGGCGGATACGTGACGCCTTCTCGTCCGGTTCTATATTTTTCGCCCTCATTTTCCCCACTAACCGCATTTCGATTCAAATTATTAGTCACAACCAATCGATCCCAACTGGTCAAGTATTGCCAAAGTTTTGGGGGTGAAAGTTTTTTTCTGCATTCACCCATTTAAAAGGGACGGAAAAATGGCAGTATTGCCGCGAGTAAGAGGGAGGAAATGAGAACGTAGGTCGAAGGCAACTACCACAGATGCCCAAACAAGTTGGAGTAATACCGGCTGACCAATCAAATACGAATTATAGATTCGTAATACCAAATTAACCGATGTTTCCTTGATGGAAGAAGAGAGATGAAAGAAGCGAATATACGTGCATTATTTTTTTCGAGAATGTGAAGAAAAAATGAGGTATATTATGGATACAAGAACAACATAAGACCAACAGATCGACCATAGACCGGACATTGTCCGAAACCGCATTGGAACGTCAGTTGGGAAGAAGGCGAAATGTTGGCGCGTGTTACTCTGACATTCTATGGCCTTGTTTTTTTCTTTTTTTCTGTGTGTGATGAATCGGGGGTAAAGTACATACCATTGGGCATAATAGAATACCAACTTATATTCAAAAATAATAAAGAAAACATATATATACACAAGAATGAGAACATTGTGTATGCGTGGCAGAGGTGGGCACACGCCATTGCCATATGCTACAGAGAGGAGTGGAATGAAATAACCGTAATTGCGGTGGGAGTCTAATTGCAGTGTGAATGTAATCGATGAGTGGATTCATGGAGCAATGGATTCATTACAATACAACAAAAAAAAGGAAAATACATGAAGAAGCCAAAAGCGAGGTGTCTGTTAATTTATTTGTGACATTCGACCTCAAAATAATTTCCGAAACATAGAAGGTGGGCTTTCAGGTTGCTCTGAGATAGAATTCAAACCGATTTTTTAAACTATTTTTTTATATTTTAGTTATAGTTTTTCCTATGTCGAGATTCTATTGTTCGAATTCCTTGATCAATAATTTAATTCATTAAAAAATCAGAAAAATCGTACACTCCGTGTAGTTAAAGCGACCGAAAGGGCACCTCCCACGTTTCAGATCTGTTAAATTTCCATGTTTCTCAGAATTTATTATTTGGCCGTGTAATGCGGACTGCAGCGTTTAAATTTATGACTTGCATGTCTTCGAGGTAAATTTAATTAACAAAACCACGGGTTACATCATACAATGACAAAAAAACACACACATACACAATAGAAAAAAAAGGAAGAAAATAAAATGGAAAATCAAGATACACTGCTAACGCGTAATTACAACAACTCTAATTACTGAATGACATAAAACACCAATTGTATTGTGTAAATGGTCATGGATGAATGATTAATGTTGTGATAATTGTGGGAGTGTACGTATGATACACTCACCGTTGTTGGTGGTAGCGGCATTGGGTGTCGTTGGAGTTGTGGGACTAGCTTGTTGGGTTGTTGGTGCATCAGGATCAGCAACAACTTGAAAAACATCACCAATGTCCGTATGTGGATTTTCATTGCCTTGTATGCCACTTCGCCTGTGGAGCTGATGAAGTTGCTCCATTTGTAGATGCCTTATTGATCTAACGTGTTGTAACAATGGTAGCCTGTGCCTAGCACTGAATCCACATAACGCACAGTGATACAATTTATTTTGTGATTGTATATTGGAACTGGCTTCGAGTAGATGCCGTAGAAGTAACGCTGCTGCCTGATGCCTGGGCGAGTCTGCATGCATGACTAGCTTATGAGCACTGTTTGTATAGTAGTCACATGCGTGACAACGTAATTGTGCACTGGTTGGGGACGCGAGAAATTTGAGCTTCCACTCATTACGTGGACCGCCCTCTTTTACATGATTAACGTGCTGTAATCGTTGTAAATGCTTGTCTGTTTTACAGTGGAGCTGGAAGTTTGCCTTGAGATTGGTCTTGTAAGAACACAATTTGCAGACGAAATTACCGGCAACTAGTGCAAGTATTTCGCCCTCTCGCGTTCTCGTTCTGTCAGTGGCAAGATGATGACCGAGGGCATCGAGTGAGTCTGTACTGAAATTATTACAAACGCAGCAATGATAGAGAAGCGATGGATCAGGATCAGCTGGCTCTGGTGGTGGTTCCATGCTGTCCGGTGAGAGACCAACGTCACCAGCCAGATTGCTCATTGCACTCATGCTTGCCATGCTGCCCAATAATTCTGGTGGTAACTGGGGTGGTAATTGTCCACCAGCTACCATGTGAATTAATAGTGCTTGATTGTATGCCATATCAGCTAGAGCTGCCTCGGCATGCTGGGGCTTGTCGAGACCACCAAGATGTAGCAATTGCTCCAATTGCTGTTGCTGAACAGCTGCTGCTTGATGGTGATGTTGCTGAGCTTGTTGATGATGTGTCTGGAGTGCAGAAAGTGTCTGCATGTGTTTAACATTTTGCTGTAATACCAGCATATTGTGCGTATGTTTTTCACTGGTCATGTGTATCCTGAGATTCCTCGCAACATTAGTCTCGTAATTACAAACATCACAACGAAATGTAGGTTTTGGTTTACCCTGAGCAACTGCTTGACCAGCCAAGTGGGGACTGTGATTTTGTTGGTGATGGGGACTCCGCGTTGGCATTGGTGCATCTTGGGATGAGGAAGGATTACTTGCCGCAGCTGCAGCAACAACAGCACCACCACCCTGCTGCAGTTCCTGCATGTTATTCAAATGCTTGTCACTCTGCATGTGAATACTAAGATTACCCTTGGTAGTTGTTGAGTAGTTACAAACTTCACACCTGTACGGCTTGTAACCGCAGGTATACGTCTCACCCCTTGCTAACCTCGGATGCGGTTGACCAGCGATGCAGTAGATACACGAGGTCTCACTCTCCGGATGTTTCTCTTTCATATGTATTTCCAGTGTCTCTTGATACTTGTAATGCCAATTACATTTCGGACATTTCAAAGTTTTACAAGAATTACGACTGTGTATACCAGCTAGGGGTCCGCCGGGTCCAGCCAAACGACTACTCGTGAGTATTAATTCACATTTGGGGCATTCAACGCCACTTGGTCGTCCCTGCATGTGCTCCGGGCACACGCCTATTGTCGTACCAGTTAAAAAATTTGGTGGCTGTTGGGTTAATGCGGCGTACGAGGATGGTGAACCCTTGGCCGATGTTGGTGGTGGTGGAGGTGATGTATAATGCATTGCCTCCGGTGCTTTAGCCCAAGATGCAGCACTAACTTGACCGGTCCACTGATGCTGGGATTGTTGATGATTAAAATTAAGGGAATTAGAGTGGGAGGTTGGCGTCGTTGGTGTACTAGGCGATGGTCTTTGGGTTTGTGCCTGCGGACTACTTGGTATACCTGGTGTACTAGTTGGTGTACTTGTTGTCGTTAGTATTTCATGCTCATTTGATTCAGATGCCCGCTGTTGCTGGGTTTGTGATTGCACTGGTGAGCTTTGTGGACACGCCGAACTCGTTACCGACTCCAAAAAACTAACTAACGGCTGTTTACCTCGGCCAACAGTTTGAATAATAGCTGACGTCGTCGCGTGCGACAGCACCTGCCTCTCGTCCTCCATCAGCGTCAACTGATGCTCACCCTGAGCGTGTGCAACGAAACTTTTAGCATAGCCAAAACTCAGTTTACAAATAAAGCACATGAGAATCGGCTTGACTGGTACCGAGGTCGACGGAGGCGGTGGAGCTGGCGTTGGCGGCGGCGCTTTACTACCTTCCGCAGTTCTATAACTAATAACCCGATAGCTGTGCATAACTGGCAAATCAGGATTGTGCGATTGCGTCGAATTTCTTTGCTGCTGTTGGGCTTGTTGTTGTTGATAAGCTTGATGGGCATACAACCTTGAGACATAATAGGCGCTTGCTATCTGTGGGAATACAAGTGAATGCGGCACAGAGACACCACGTCCATCAACTATACAACCATCTGGCAATGAGTCGTCCTCACTCAATTCACTCTCGCCCTCAATTATGTAGGCAGAACCATCGGGATTATAAACAATTTTACCATCAAACTTTTCAACATCACCTCCAGTAGGACTCAAACTCGGACTCGGACCCTGTTGTTGCTGCTGCAGTGATTGGCCCGAAGTCTGTGTTACACTGGTCATACCAACATTGGTGGTTATGGTGCCAGCACTTGCCATTGCGGATGCCGTTGCTATTGTATTGTTTGGATTAACAGTTGTTGTCGTTGTATCCGCAGTTGGTGTTGGCGTTGGTATTGCGTCACGCGTACAGGGTTCAGTACCAGAGGGTGGTGATGCAGTACGTGGATGATGTGGTTGATGTAGTGCAGCCCCAGCCGCCGGAGGGGACCCGCCACTCCGGCCGCCCTCCTCCTCCGGGCTCATCTCCTGTTTTTGTTGCGCGTACGCGGAATTTTGATAGCCAACGCCGTGCTGGTGGCTCTGTTGATTTTGTGTATGATGGGCAGCCACCAGCTGTTGATAGAGCTGATGCTGACCAATTGATGCGCTCGTCGGTGACGACGAGTGCTGTTGCAAATGAGATGGTGGAATTGTGCGGTGCTGAAGATGGTACTGGGGGGGATGGGGCTCACTGGAGGGCATCACCCCAAACGTGAGGCGACCGCCAGCCTCACATCACCAACTGCGCATGCGTCTGCGCTCACTTTACTTTCTTTTATTCCTCCCACCTTGCACAACGTCCAATCTACTTTTGTTAACGCCTTCCTCCCCGTTTTATCTTCCTCTTCACCCACGGTTGAAGATTTACTAGCTACCCCGTCGCAACCCCAGGTCGTACCTGTAATCACACAAACAAAGAAATACTCATTAAATCAATATTCTCTATTCATAGATGTACAAATACCAACAATAACTCAATTCAGTTATTCATAAGAATTTTTTAAACATAGAGTAATCATTGTTCGTTCTATCTTTGACGTGCGTGGGAGAGAACTCGACTCACGCGGTGCGGCATTTTTAGAAAGCCCGTCCGCTGGTTAATCCGAGCAAACAACAGTCGTACTAAGAGGTGAAAAAAAGATAGTGAAATACGCAGAAATGCGGCAAGCTGGGCACACACAAGGGAATATAACCCAAGAGTTTAGAGATGCATACCAGGGACGGCAGAAGAGAGCACAACGGTTTGTTACACAAAGAAACTCGATGAAGAGAGCAAATGAGCGAGTGAGATGGCCTGTGTGTATACGCGCGCGCGTCGGTAAATATACAAGCCACGGTTTGTGCCCAGGTTATACCTGGGCCAGCTGTGTTTGCGACCCGTCGACCCGACTTATCTATCGATTGGGTATCGATAGGTTCTCTCCTCATCCGAACCCTCAAAACCTCGAGTGAGAAGAAAGAAATAAAAGAGAAAATAGGCACTATATGAAAAAGTATATGAGGAGAGTCACGATGGGATCATCATGAATGCCTACCACTGTATAGAGGAATATAATGTAGTGTACCTGAGAAAGAAACTATTTTCGTAAGAGATATTACCAATTTATTAAAAAAAAAATTAGAAGAATAAGGAAGAAAATCATAAAACTAATCCATAATGCAATTGATCGCTAACATTTGAATTAAACTGAAGGAAAAAAAATTAAACTTGTCAGGCTTAAGAAATTCACTGGCATATAACATTCACGTTGAGTAGAATATTCCAAACGTTTTCTTCGAAGCGAACGGTGTAAAAGCGCCGGGAGCGCCCCGGCCATTTTATAATTGCATCCCAATTACGTGAAATCGAGCCGAGGGATCATCTCAGTTGGTGCTGCAGTACCTTTACGAGTGGTATCCCTGGAATCTAACGGATCGCGGCAAAACTTATACAGTAGAAGGGATAAGTAGGTGTGCGAGTATATCTCATCTCTGGTTTTAGCCGTCTATATACATGTAGTATGAAAAACATGCATACACACTTACAGAGATACGATTTTTTTCGTTACTTTCACGTATACGTGGGGGTGTAGAACCCGCCGTGACGGCCCGAGGCACTCTCATCTCGTAGAATCTCTCACTCTCCGGTTTTATTCTCTCATTTCGTCTCTCTCGCTCTCTCTTGTTATGAGTCGAGGAATATATATACCGAGAGCATCACCGGACATTATGGTACGTACGTGTACCGCATTATACACCTTCCCCTTTTCCCTCGTCTCCATTTGCCCTCCCCCCTCCACCAATGGGGCCATCATAATTCTGTGGTACAAACTCCATAATCCAGTCACTGCGTATCCCCATGAGCATAGAAGACTAAAACCATATTCCACTTTGTAATGCGTACGTTACGGGATCCCAACGGTCATTTTCCCAGATTATCACGACCAAAAACTCTCAACAACTCTCAGTACCTCCGCTATCTTTCTCTCTCTGCGATGATACTGATCATTGCAGGAAAATTTCTATGGTAAATGGTAACGGGCACTTTGCAATTTGTTTGATTTTTTTCTCTTTGTTTTCACTGCTATTATTGAAGATGAGTATATGCAAATTTTGAATCATCATTATGCTTCATCGATTAGCGGTTTTGATGGGAGAAGAATGGAATAAAGAAACGGTAGTTCTAATGGCGAGTGAAATTCTAATGACGGATTAATGCTCTTTTCTCTTGCGCGATTATCTCAGGGCTCTTGGGATTGCAAATGTGTCGCTGTCGTTCAACAGTGACGAAGCGATTCGGTATCAGGCGCGCGCTCTTCTATAGCTTTTGTAATATTTGAACCGGAAAGGTCGACTTAGGTGAGTTACCGAGTGAAATTAACGATCAACCAGAAAGAAGAAAAAGAAGAGAATGCTTTGAAAATTTAACTATTATTTTATTTTTATTTTAAGGGAATTTTTTCAGTTTTATTGTTACTGGAATTGGAAACAGGAATTTATATGGTTTTCTTTCAATTTCTTTTTCGAGGTGAGGCGGCTCTTGTTGGATCGAACGTGTCAGTCACCGTTACGAGCACACTACGGTCTTAACACTGTGTATCGTGCAAACAAACTGGTGATGAATGTATACGGGTTAAGTAACTTCTTTGATGAACTCCCTTTCAACACCTTTTAAAGGAAAAAAATGTCTTTTCCATTTCTTTTTTATCTTTTTAATTTCAACTGAAAATCATTCCTAACATAATTTGTCTCGATTCTACGATTCGTTCGGGACACGGTGTGTGTTCTATGTAGACTGCTTTTTTCTCAACTCTGTTGTGAAACGCCGTGACGTCTCAGAATCAACACCCATGGCTTCCCTCTCTCTTTCTGTGGATGGAAAACAAGGGTGGCTTGTTTTCATTCTTGTGGTTAGGTTACTTTTGGGGAAAACATCTGCCAACCCATGCCATCACCTGGACTTTCCTATTTTCCGTAATTTATTAAGCTTTTTTTGAGGAGAAATCTTTCCTTTGAGCAGATCAATGTAACGCAAATCTCAGTTTAATTTATGACAGAAAAACAAATACGTGTTTCGTTATTATGATGATTCAGTTTGACTTTATTTCATTGTTCTGAATTGTTAGACTTTTATTACAGTGGATTGTCGAAGAAATTTGAGATTCAGGATGAGTCGATTTTTTCTGGCAATGGTTTTTCTGAAATATCTCAGAAACTGATGGAGATACGTCCTTTTTGCCCGAATGCTTTTTTGTAGCTTTAAAAATTCTCTACAAAAAAGCATTAGAGCAAAAAGGGCGTATCTCCATTAGTTCCCGAGATATTTGTAAGAGAAGATCGGCGAAAAAAATCGACTTATCTTGTTTTACCTCTTCACTAATTTATTCAGAGTAATATAAGTGAACAAAAATTCGATCCAA
>JABSMS010005940.1:0-15272 GCA_018902275.1 Aleiodes sp. PSUC_FEM 10030003
AGTATATTCACAGCGCCATGATTATAAATTTTGCTGAACCGATATATAATCGATAATGGATGAATCTATATGAGTGTTATAATCAGAAATTAAAGGGAAAAGTATAAGAATCGTTCAATTATATACATAACTTGCAATAAAAGGAACCGTCCATCTTTTGGTTGGTGTCTATCTATTGGTCGTGTTACCCTATCTTCAATCTCATTGTCTTTCTTTATTATTAATAGTAAATTAAAATAGGGAGAGATGATTGGTTATATATTTGTGTTCATAACCGTGAAGCATTACGTTCCTCATGTTTCCTGAAAGTGATACAAAACCCGTAAACCATAAATTCGCATCTAATGGAATAGCCGTCTAATGGAATGACCAAGTAGTTTCAACTGTATCTTCCTCTACCAGTTAACCTGAGTAGATGAAAGATCAAGCATTATACGATTACTATCAATTTGAGTAGATAGATGTCTGTAGAATCGAATGATGAAAATCAAATTGAGGAAAAAAAAGGGTAAATCTTGACTTGGGAGTTTGAAGTAAAAGCGGTTGGATTTCTGCTGCCGTTTTGTTTATTAGTCCCGAGGATTCCGACTATACTACAGAATGTGGTAGTGTACTTGGAATCAAGGAATTATACCCACTTACGTTTCGACTATCTAGATAAGATGCTGACCCTTATTTGTTCCGCTCCGTGCTTCACTACAGAATCCAACCGTTTTTCTGTGCTTCCGCTTTTTCTCATTCGACATTCAATTTGTAGTCAAATTACGTGGAATCTATAAACATAAATATTCTTCTTGCCGATCGAGAAAAAGGAACGATGATTCAGTGAATGACGTCAGAGCTCACTTCCATTTGAATTTTCCTGGTTTCACTAAATTTACGAATATCTTTGGTCACGTCTGAGCGAGGGGAGCATTCGAAATTTATTCAGAGTACTATTGAATGTGAGGAACAATTCTCACACTCTCTCATTGATTAATGTTTTTCATGGAAAACCTTGGGGATATCTTTTCGACGCAGTTTGATGGACGATTCATGATTATTCCGAATCTTTCTCACGCTTCGAAACTATTTGCGCTCATCGCGCAATTCATGAAATCTTATTTGGAACTCAATTCGAATTGTCTGACCGATATTAAATTTCAATAATAAATTTCAAGCTTACTTAAGTTTGCTAAATATTTCAATATTTTTTCGCTGAATTTTGAATGATAATTCTTCAACAGTATATTGCCTACCTATCACAATCTCCTAAAAGCATCGAACTTCATCCCCTCAATTTTTTACTCTCGGAAGTTGGATTATTGATGGTGAAAAGATGGTAAAACTCAAGGCGAATAGGGCACCGCGTGGGATTACCGCTCTCCTAAGGAATAGCTGTCTTTTTCTCTGACATAAATAAAAATTAGAGACTCAAACTTATTTAAACGACATCGTGAATTCTCTCTTCCAATATCTCATAGTACACGAAACTGTATTCATTATTTATAAAATGTAGTTACTAATTTTCATCAACAAGGAAGCCTTGAGCGGTACAACCTTCTCGTAAGTAGGGTAACACGACCAATAGAAAGACGGTTGAGGGAAAGTCGAGGTTTATTGTCGCAGATAAAATAGGAAATTCACGTAGAATATTAGCAGAGAAGAGAACTGCATAGAAAAATATATAATAAATAAAGTAAAAATTAATTGAACTCTAATGAAAAAAAAAAAAAAAAAATTGAATTTTAATAATGAAGAGGTGAATAATGAAAATCAGAAAAAACTGGAACATAGCTTAAACCCCTAATTTCCAATAGAAGGTGAAACCGTATATCTTTTGGTAAGTGTCTATTTATTGGTCGTGTTATCCTATAACCGTTCGGGTTTTTCCTGAACCGCTCAACGTTATAAATTAGATTATCCGCTTATTCAACTTGTCATTAAATAAAAGAAAATACATTCGGCTATTCAAGATTCACAATTTTAGTTAATTAGAGCAATAATTTTTTTTTGTAATTCATATCAACGTCCGAAGCACTTGAGATCACAACTTTCTTCTTTATTAGTTTAGCTTAAATCCAGAAAAATTTCGTTAACCCGTCTACCAATTGCGCTCTCGTGAGTTTCCCTACTCACCATCGAATTGCCGATTCCGAAATACTTCTCCTCTTCCTCCCTTCCTAAAATATTCTCCACTATTCATAATTATCAACAATCGCCAGACTTAAAACCAGATCAGGACTTTTTTTTTCAATTTCCGATGAACCTTCTTAATTGAATCGTTGTAAAATCTTCCAAACACTTCAATTTAACGACTTCTCAGCTAGCCAATGAAATTCTTCAACGATAACGAACATATATCCATCGTATGACCACATCTCATCAATAATGGCAAAATGAAGAGGTTGGAAGTGTCGTTATTCGGAATAGTTGTTCCCACTGGAGAAAATTAGTTTGGGTTTTACGAGGTCATCTAAATGTCAATTTTCCTATACTAACACTCATCTCAAACACACTCTATTATAACCCTTTACCATTCCATTGCACATTAAATCTTCACCAAGAATATATCCCATCACCCACACGTTATAAAAAAGAGCCCATTTCAGAGTAACTTATCAATTTTTTTATATCCCTTCTTTTTCCAACTATCAGAGGCCGGATAAAATTGAAGTAATAGCACGATCAATAATGGTGTTCCATTTGAAATTGTTTCTTTACCGCATCTTGATAGGAAAAGGAAAAAGAATGAAAAATAAAAAGGAAAATGTAGAAAAAGATACAGGAAAAAGAAGAAAAATCTAGCTCGTTTATCGTACAGAGGTCCGGTTGACCCTTTTTATCGTGATTCACGTAAATCTCATTGGCTGAATCCCTGGGTAAAAGGGGCACGTTATGTAGGTTAAAGTAACAAATGTTATATATCCCATTTCGATGGTAGTAATCATTAGTGTAATGCCTTGAAATCGTCATTGGTAGTAATTTCGAAAATACTAGTAGAAATTCACAACCTTTGAAGATATGATTGCTAATGGAAGATCAAAGATCATATAGACTCTGATGAACATCATTACATTAACTAATTAACACTAATTGATTTTGTACACTGAATTATAACGTTTATTCGTGAATTGGAATTTTATTATTGAAACACATTTTCATAACGATTTTATCCGGGATTCCGTTTGATATTGGGAAGCATTATGGAATGCCTCGATAATAAACAGGTGCATTCAAACTTTAATATCATTTTTGCTTTATTCTCTCGCTACGTAATTCACTGATAAAATTCATTATTCGCGCTATGAATTTAGTGCAAAATATTCATTTATGATTAAAGATTTATCTGCGTACGCGATGAGATTAATAATTAAATTTGATTTTTATTGATTCATTATTAGTCAATATGGAAGTGATTTGTATAAAAATTTTCAATTAAATTGAAATTTTATATTGAATCTCCACCTTTGAGGCATATTATTTATATTTTCGACGAATAAAACATCAAATAAATTAATTGACCAATCAGAAGACGAATGAAAACTTCAAGATGCATTATCCATTCACATTAAAATAAATTCTCAAAAATGATTAACCAAGCAAATTTAAATGTCCATCATTATTTAGATGAGGAATCTCTTCTTTTCGCTCTTCTCAAACATTATTCTGTTAAGTTTGAGGAGTAAAAAAAAATAAAATGTCATTCAAGAAGTTGGAGGGGTCTAGTGGGGAGGCTTTGAATGCACCGAGAGGAAACGACTACAGTGGCCGCCTTTTTCTTGTCCTCCGATGGCTGAAAACGGGGGGAGAATAGATACTTCCGGCCAACGACAACAAATACCCTTCAGCACGCTGAGGCGAGAGATGCTTTCTTCCACCTCTCTCTCTTTCTACTCCTGCGTCCCCCTTCTCTCAACTTCTTTTTACCATTCTAACGTTAAGACGAAGCGTGTTCCACTTAGCCCGGGCGCTTTCATAAAACAATTAGAGTGGCTCACAGTGAGCCCCGGAGGCGTTTTGCTTAATGAAAAAGCGACCACTCTCTTTCTCCATCCACCATTCTAACCCCTCTCCTCCTCACTTGCACCCATTCTCTTCGTCTCTTATTCTAGATACTAATGTTTTCTACAACTGTACGTCCTCTTACCCAGTTGCATTTGTTCCGCGCAGTGAGCCTCTCCAACGTAACGGAGATTGGTACGTTTGTCAGCCAGCAGTTCTTCCATTGGACAAATCCAGGCTACACATAATTATAAAGTTGGTTGAAAAAAATGAGATGTCATTTCCTTTTTGCTGTGAAAAAACAATGTTTATCTATACAAATATTTATGGTATATTTTATTCTTTTTATTTTCGTCAATTTGTTTGCTTTGAAATTCCATGGAAAGTTCATTATCTGTTTGTTGAATTGAAAAATAATGATGATTGACTTGATGAAAAATGATGTTTCACTGAATTTATTCAAAGTTCACCTAATTTACAAGGATAAAAATTATTTAATATTGTGTATTTTATTTATTTTTTGCATTGAATAGTTCTTTTTTTATGATTATTAAATCATCAGTTTATTTCAAAAACATTCTTCAATTTAATTGAGTTCTCGTGATTATGAGTACTAATAACATTCATGTAAAACAATTTTTAATTTACAAACATTCAACATTATTGTAGTGGTCTATAACTATATCACAATTAATGAGGGAGTAAAGGATTTATTGGGGGGGGGGGGGTGAAACTGAAAGGGTGAGATCATTTACAGTTGGAGTATTTAGAGAGACAATGATTTTTGTCGGTTTTACCGAAGCGACAGTGGGAAAAATTCGTTGTTTCAATCAAGAATGTATGCAGCCCCCTGCATCTTCGCGCCAAATTTCAAATGTCTCATTCGGAGATTTTAAATATAAGAAACAGAATGTAGAATAAGAAGAGGCTTACTATTATAGTTTCGTTGGTAATTGTGTAACTTCCGTACTGATCCGGAAATAAAGGATTTTCATCGTTCTAGAATGAAAAGGGGCTAAAGGGGTAGGAAACGTGTACGATTTCGGCTTTTTTCACTTTGGGACGACGCAGTAAATTTCCATATCTTTTCATTTCTAATATAATTCAATAATTTTTCAGCACCTCGTTCAATAAATAGTACACAAAAATACAAAAATATTCAAATAATTTAGTCTTTACCGATTTCCATACTTACATTTTCATATTATCTATAAAATTATACGAGAAATTTCAATAGAATTTAATATTTGCAGATAAGTGCAAAAGTTACTCCGTTACCGCTTCGTTTACCACCCTTGTGACCGTCAACAAATGCATACGAATCGAATCAATACTCTCGATCTTGCAATTAGATTATCGATTACGGAGCTCGATTCTCCGATCAACCCTAAAAGTCTCCATTAAGAAGGTTTTGGACATCTCGACTCACTTAGAAGTGACAATGATTTCTAAATTCAAGGATATCTCAAGTTCATTCCCATCAATACTCACTAAATTTTTGATGAAAATCAAAAAAAAATATAAACAATTTTTTATTTTTTTATGAAAAAAATTTTTTGGCAAAATTTTTCATTTTATAACCAAATGAATATGATGGTATTAGAAAACAGTTCTAAAAATTTTATGAGTGGTTCCCAATTTAACTATGAAAGACTCATTTTTCCATGAGAGCCCATGCTAAATTTAAAAAAATGTAATGAGAATACCTTCCAAATGGCGTTGTCAATAATTCTAAAATTCTGCAGCCATATTCAGAATAGAAATACGCATACTCTACAATTTTTTCAGAATATTCGTAGCATATTCATCAGATTTCCAAAACCTCCTTAACGAAGAGTGTTCCATTTTCGGAAAACTGATGGTTGATTTAAGAATCAAGTTCCTCAAAATTATTCTGGAATAATTGCATACATCCTTGATTACATATAAGGGCAGTGCTACAATGGACGCAAACGTTAATCGCAAGAAGTACTCGACGTGCGCTGACCTTTGTTTCAATTTCAACTATGGGAATAATATCAAACAAATAAACAAAACCCAACCTGACAACTGCTCCGTCTCGCGTTACGTTTCGCTGCATTACACTTGCCTCCATTGTCGCACAATAGCTCCAGTCAGCCATCGCGCTTTATCAGTCGTCGAATTTCTCTCAGTGACGATTATACAATTTCTAGGATTAGACTAAAACAGTCTGCATCATTCATAGGTATATCCCTCAATCTTAAGGAATCTGTCATTCGTGGTCCCCCTTGCGTGAAATAAAAATCCGAAATCTTCCGTCAATTTTGAAGAACTTCCTTTCCGAAATTCTCAAACAGAATAATAAGAAGTGAAGAAATACATCGAAAAACGGATTTTTTCCGCCAGAATTTGAAACCTATCAATACTTCTAACCAAAAAAATCAATCATAAAGTTTTTCGGAGACTCGTTTCGTCAAATTTCCAATCAAAGTAAACCAAAAACTGAAAAGACTATTGGAACATCATCGCAGAAAAAAAGTAGATAGACTCGCATCATGCACTCGAGCAAAGAGCATCCGTTAATCTCAGATAATCACCATTCACATATGTTCAATTCTCTACCAAAATTGATATGTGCAAAAATCTTCATTATTTCAAGCTATTTACAACAATATAGTTCATTCATTTTCTTATAATCATGTATATTAATCAATTTGAATGAGATCTAAACACTGAATTATTTTCATTTTTCATTCAAATCACGTAAAAAAATTTGTTAATTCCTTCAGTGTTTCTTTTTTTATTATTTTCACCCCTCTTCTTTCAAAGTTTATTGTTCACAGTATTGAAACGATTCATTTCCCTTCGTTGTTTTACACGAGATAACTGGAATTATTTGTAACAAATAGCTGTGTCCCCAGATACACAGCTGTTTTTTTTCTGAAAAAGTGATCCAATCTCGTTGATTCCTCTTTTTTCACCAAGTTGTTGTAGTATCAGTTATCATCGTAACAGTGGTATTCATCTGTTATGCTTCCGAGCTAGACTATCAGTCGTAGAAGCATTATAAACGGAAGTACTGAAGCTACACGCCTCTCAGCATTGCCATGATGCATTGCCGCTGGGTGTTCTTCTGAAACAAATACTCGCGTCGTATTCGGTTCCTCTTCGCTCCTTTCTATCAATCATTTATTCATAACATTCTGGTAGTTATTACACGTACATTGAGTGAACGTAACACTTTTGTTCCTGAAAAATTGATGAAATTTCAGTAGAACCTCTCTATTCGCATATCGATACTCAACGCCATCCGAATTTGGAATCAACCCAGAGAAAAAATTTCTTTTATTCAAAATGAAAGGCAGTTTTTCTCGAGACTCTTTGTATTCTTGATTCAAACGGTTCATTTTAAGGCTTGTTTCAAGGCGGAAAATGGCTTCGAATTGGTAACCCTGCTTATACTTTTCAATAAGTGATTAGGTGAGATGCGCCATGAATTTGAATTTGGAAATTTCTGCTGGTACGCACATGTGATGTACCTGCCTGGTAGAAGCCAAGGTAATTGCGAATGAAAAGATCCATTAGCATAGCACTGAATAGCTCAATCGGTAAAGCACACTACGCGACTCTGGTAGATCCACTTCCTACTTTGGATGTAATGCTATCAAGTGTGTTCTCAAATAGCTACGGTTCACGCAATGTACGAGTAATCTCCATCTAAAATTAAAAAACAAATCGCATACCATTAAGTATATGAACACGAACACTTGATGGACTTGCATTGCTTGGTGCACATGTATAAAGCCCTGAATCCTTCTGAATTGCTTTTTGAATGAGCAAACGACTAGATGTTACACGTCCTTTCTCTGTTACGAGGCTTATACCACCACGGGGTGAATCGAAGTTAATTGCCTGTTGAGAAATAAAGAAAAAAGAATTTTATGTAGGTACAGTGGCGACGATAGTTTACTTAAGGTACTTCGGTAGCTGCAATTGTGGTTAGGTCTGCTCTTTTTTTAGAATGGATGAAAGAAGGGACATGAACTGGTGTTGCAGATAAAATATAATAAATTTGCCAATCGAACCACAATAATTATCTCCCGGTATTCATAACATCTCTCTCTCTCTCTCCCTCGCTTTCAGTGCAGTAATTATCAGGAATTATTATGAATTAAATCCCAGGCTCTTTAATATTCCGATTGATTCAATTAAAAGTTCATGAAGTTAAATGAGCCCATGATTGCCCCTAGTATATACATCCATACTATTTCATAAATTCAGAAAGTGTAAAAGTTTCATTGGAGAAGTTTTCCCTGATTCCATGCTGAAACCGCGTTCATTAGTAGTCCATTGAGTGGTCTTAGATGTAAGAGGAATAATGATAAATCTCATCTACCAAATTACCAAGTTTTCATCTTCCTGATCATTATATTCTATCCATAACAATCTTAGAAAAAAGATCTCTGAATTTATAAACAAAATATACAAAAACTTTCTAATTAAATACTTGATAGTTGTGTGGTTTTCCTCGGATTTTCATGAATCCATTCTAATCATCTTTAATATGAGATTGTATAAACCAACTTACACGTCTATCGTGACTCCAAATCATTGCGGTCGGTGGTTCTGGTGCGTGCTTAACAAGACAAGTCAGATTTATCGTACTGCCTTTGTTGATGAAGAGATCGGGACCGCCTGTGATTTCCGTGATTGGCTCTGTGAAATAGAGACGATAAAAAAAAAGTGCAGAATTAAAAAATATAACCAGATATAAGAGTCAATGAATGAGAAAATAGAAAAAAGAGTGATCCTATTACAAGAATGTAGCTTTTGATCTTCGAGTATGTGAATTGTCAGAAAGTTGGTATTTCTCGCTTCTTTTCACTATATTTCCAGTCATGCTTCGTTTCAATGAGAAAAGTCTTCTTTCCTAAGGACATAAAGGTAAAGAAACCTTTGATCTACTTCATTCTATCTGGTGAAACTAGATCGGGTTAGAAACTGACTAGGGAATAGCTTCTCTCCCTCCTTCCTCTATCTTTCTCTGGGTCTCCATAGTCGTGTCTAACTCGTGGAAGTTGAGCCCTGAGCAACGCTAATAGAGATCAATTTTCCTCAGAAAACTGTCTCAGACACTCCGTCCCAAGAGAAAAAAGTAAAAATGGAAGTAAAGAAGCAATAGAAACTAGAATCTTGTCTATCTTTTAATTTGCCTTAGCTTCACCTTTTAGGTCAATGGCTACATACTTAAAAGTGCACACACACATATTGGAGCTGCGGCTAGACGCAATTAATCCCCCGATACATTGTAGCTCACGTCTACTCTAATAGAGGTGTGCCAACTTCTTGGTGGTCTTCTTTCTTTCCAATCAAGTGCAGTTACACGCCGGAACGATTTTTCCTTCGAGGTTTTAAAAAAGATGTAGGGAGTAAAGAGAGAAGGATAGGATAAAAAGAATGAGGCTGAAAAAAACCAAGTAGAAGAGGAAGGAAGAAAGAACGAATTGTTCTACTTCAATACCAAAGGGTAACATTGTGCGTCTGTGGTATTCTCAACGTCCCTGAACTCCAGACGATTCTCGAATGGCAATAAGTCTGTTTTATCGGTTTCCTCTCTGTCTCTCTTTCTTCTTCGCTTTTCATCTTTTTTCAACCTTTACGAGTTTGAAAAAATTTCACGTTTCACAGTTTCTCGCTTGATATTTCAGCACAATTTCAATGCAAAATTGTATAACAATGAAGAAATAAGAGAACGAAAGAACGTGTGGGTGAAAGAGAAGAGGAGAAAAGATAGTTAGACTCGTCTAGTGGAGAATATATCGATAGATCGATACCGCAATTCATCTGTGGGGAAGCTACTCCTCGTTGTAGATAGAGAAAGCAGGAAAATAGGAAGGAACGGGGAGGATTAAAAAAAGAAAAAGCAAAGAATTGAATGTACTGGATAGAAATATATATACTGTGTATCAGTGAATTAGAGCACTGTGTCGGACAGAAAACAGGCGGATCTTTCCCCTCGGGTGATTGTAAACGCTCGGAAGATTGGCAATCGTGTCTAAAATATCTTAGAATCATATAATTTTTAAATTCAATTTACGAATCGCTGGACTGAAATTTTTTCATATTCCCGTGTTCAAATAAATCTTTCAATTCGTAATGTTACATTATGATTTAACTCTCGTTAATTAATTCTGGCCCGATTTCGAAGAATTTTAATCTTATTTGTGAAACACGATTTGTGAGTTTTCTGCGAATCCATTCTTATAATGTGAAAGAACGATGAGTTATTGTATTTGGTCGCGCCTTTTCGTTCATCTTCTGATTGGTGGAGGATTTTTATTTCAATCGTTCCGATAATAATTCAATGAAACCATCATTTTCTGATTTATAGGCGACGTTTCTGGGGTGTAATGGTGGGAGACGAAGTTGAAGATACTTGCAGATGATTTTGAACATATTGTATATCTTTTGACATTTTTCGGCCTTCAAATAATCTGCGGATGGATCCACAGAGGACTGACAGTTGAAATTCTTTTTTGTAGAACAAAAGTTTTCAAGTCATCTTTCATATTTTCATCACCTTCATTTTGGAATTTATCTCCAATGACTACTGCAAGGAGGCGGAGGAATTTGGTAATCAAAATTCGATGGAAAGTAGTGAAACTCACAATAGCTCAGTTGGTAGAGCATAAGATTTAATCAGTTCATTTTTTTTCCTATTTTCTATACGCTAGCTCGAGTTAAATTATTTTTTTTACATACTTTATCAAACAATATTATAACAAGGAAAAAAAAAATATTATCCATGATAATACTTTTTTTATATTTTTTTTTAGTATTCTCAAATCTAATTATAACTTATCGATTAAACATCTATTATTAATAAATTCTAAAGATATACGAGACATCGCCGATGCATTATATCAATAATCTCCCAAAGATAAATATATCTTCTCTTGTTTTACTTGGTTTCCTAGTTTTTTAAGATGTACACACTGTAAATAATTTAAATACTATGTAAAAAAAAATGTTTACAATAAAGCAAATGAATCACAAAAAAAAGAACATCAGATCGGCAATCTGAGAGTCGTGGGTTCAAACCCCGCTGCCTTTCCCATTTTTTTCCGAAATTTGGTTCCTTAGGAATTTCGCAGTTGTAAGTCTGGTGATTGTTAATAATAAAAATTGAATATTCATTGATGTTCGAATGTGTCACAAGGATCCAGAAGGGTAGCACACGTGTTTGCCCTAGTCTCGAATTTAAATGACCGAATTCCCAATGAAATATTCTTCTGTGCACCAGAACATACCCAAGCAATTCAATGCCTCCCATTGATTTGTCTCAAGAGCCATAAGTGCACTCATGCATCACGATACATTGTGATATAACGTTGATGTGACATTTATGCCAGGAAATATAGGGAATTAGTGACTTATATCAAGCACTACGAGAATGAAGTAGTTCTGTTGACGATACGGAAATATACTACTGCATTATATAGCTTGCCATATGTTACGCTCCGTATCTTTGCAGAGAGTTATATATTTCCATCCTTAACCGTCCCGTTTGTTTGCATAATAAACACAGAGGAGGAGACGTGTAAAATGTGTGATGCATTTCACAGAGGTGATAATGATCTTTGTACGTGTCACATAACATTGACCGATGGCTATAAATTGAAATGGTTAACTGTATGGGTTCGCATACGTTTCTACAGGGTTTCGAATCTTCTGTGTTGATACATAAACACATTACATATATGTATATATATATAAACGAAGAGGGGTGGCCCCAGCAGGCGAGACAGCGAGTTGAACGATGGGTTCTTGATGTCATCGGTTAATGGAGCCATGATGGCAATACTCGGGTGGTTTATAACTGATTGCCACCTGGTTTCTATCATCAAATTTTCAGTGAAAAGGAATGGAAAATTTTGGCTCAGTAGGTCAATGGGGGATAACCTTTAAAAAATTAGTTTTAAGGTATTTTCGGTGAGACAATTCTTCCTAAAACTTTGCACTTTAGTGGACGGACTGGGACACTAATCATACCGCATGTCATATTAGGGAGGGGGAATATTTTTCTAGTTGTCTAGGAATAATTTCAATTTCTGAGGTTCTTCAACTCGTATTCTGCTGAATTCCGCGAAGAATTTTAATTCTTCGTCCCTAAATGCTTAACAACAAATTTATAATGTAGATGATTGTAATTTTAGATGAACATGTTCTCTTTCAATGTCATCCAAGTACCATCAATAGTTTCGTACTGACCGCACTGTACATTTCGGGATTCTCAATAGTCGAAATTGTTAATTAAATAACGTCAGAAAAATTTGGAAAAATTCGTAGATGGTCAGCGTTACTCAAATGACATTTTTCGATGTATAACTTTTTTTTTTGAATATACCTTTTTTATAAATAAATAATGAAGATTGTTTAAACTTCCGAGAACCTCATTTTTCGTTTGAATATATCTTTTTTTGCTAAAATTCTGAATATGAAAATATTTATCACGATTTGAAAAAAATGGTTTTGAGAGAAAAAACTTAATTGTTCATACATTATTCATGAAAAAATAGCTCGATGTCTAAAAAAAGCAATTTTCTAATTTTTTAATGGATTTTCCTTACAATTTCAACTGTCCCAATTCATTTCGAATGTTAAACCATTTCGATATTTTTAAAGGTTCGTCTGATGAACTAAACGGCCGACTGATTCCAAATTACGGAAATGAATAATCAATAACCGCATTCATATCTACAACTTCTTCCCGAAATTACCGTAGAAAACCGAATCGATACAAACACCCAAAAATCCTGTAGTTGACAACGGAATACGGTGCTCATCCAACCGTAAATTTCTACCCACACACAAGACCAACTCGACCAAATAATATCACCATCAACAAAAAAACTTTCTTTCATGAGCAAAAAAAAGAGAAGCTTCAAAAGTGAAAAATAGATTTTTTTTCGATAGATCCAACCTTTCACGTGCTAATGCACCTAAAATGTAAAGATGGAAGGTTGAAGCGATATTTTTGTACCGGAATAAAGCCGGCTCGTCGATCATCGCTTTCACTGACGTTCCATTTTTACACCAACAGACACAGAGACTTCATATGTCTCATCGATTTTTCAAAATTATATATTTTACAGGATAGTTTCGAAATCCACAGATCATTTGTAAGATTGATGTCGATGATGAAAGAGCGGGATTAATAAAAAAACACAAAGTTCTATTTTATGAACAATCCTGCTTTCTTAATAACCCGAACAAAAAACTAATCGATAACTAATACTAATAAGACAATTATCGGACGAACTGGTAGTTATCTCTGCAGTTGCAATTAAGGAAAATGGAACACTGGATGAGGCAATGGCACTACCAAGTTTCTACAAACTTTTCCCAATCCTTGGGGAATTTCGAAATTCTGTAATTATGTTTCTATATTTGACTAATACAATTAAATTGTTAATAACATAGGATTGCTCTTTTCTCTACTGCTACAATGTAAGGATTCTGAGTGTTACCCGGTGTTATTAAAGGATACGGTTATTTTATCCAATTAAGTGAAACTAATGTGGGACCATTTTGGACGCTAACGTCTGTTCGAATCGAAATCATATATCACTAGAAAAAATTCCCCTCTCTAAGTTGAGATAAAAATAGATAGGCACATATAAATAACAAACAATAAATTGAAAATCTATTCACTTTATAAAATTTCATAGTCTAATAAAATATAATAGTTTCTCGTAAAAATAACGGCTTCAATTGAATGTGTTCCTACACCTATTCTTTTTATAATGCAGTAAGTCAATGAAATTGGTTCTAAATTTATCGATTTTTTCGAAGTAGATATTCGGAGAAAGTTTGAGGATACATTACGTATGTTTCCAATATAAAAATCTTTCATTTTAGATAAACCAATGAGGATAGGGAAAAAGAGAGGGAGATGGAGTTGGCAGCGAGCCAGGATTGGAAATCATTTGGCGCCATATTGGACTAACGAAACTTTATTTCATCCGGTACGAAGGAGGTTTTTAATTCTTTAATTTTTTTTTGCTTCATTCTACAATTTTATCGTATCGCATATATAAGTTTCTTCGTAAAAAATGAGAATGAGAATAAACGGTGGATGGATCTCGATAAATTAATGGAAACATACGAGGAAGAGTAGCTAATAACGTGAAATATTCTTTAATAACAATTTTATGTGGGACATTCAGAGAAAATTGTAAATTACTTTAACGACTTCTTCTTTTTCCACAATTTTTCATAACTACAGGTGTTTAAAAGTAGAATAACCTTTTTCTCCATGCATGCAATAATAACTATTATATAGTTCATAAATTTCATTTTCATTCCCAGAGTCTGTGTGCATGGAGCGAAAATTAGTGGAATATTTTAATTCTGAAGTTGAAGAGTTCCCGGTAGGATTGTGAGTGTTTTTCGAAATAGTGAGTGGTGAAAATTTTTACTCATTAATGGTAAAAAAAGAGACAAACTTCTGCACATTCAGCAGTATGGGGGAGACTATTTTTTATGGAGGATATTGGATAGAAGTGGAGAATAAATTCACAGCGAGAGGGAATTAGTGATGTAAAAGTTTGAGTTTTCGTGTAAATAATGATTTTCAATTCGACAGGTTTTCATTCACGTTCAACCAATTACTACTGCTCCAACGCACGTTAACTCACGATTTCGTGCGTTTCTTTTCTTTCCTATGTGGAGATCCAAAGTTGTTTTTCCGAATACAACGTGGAGAATAAACGGATGAAAATTTTCATTTATGTAGGATAACTGTTTTTCGGGTGACTGCGTCAGTGCGCGTGGAATGATGTTTAATGTGGGTGTGAGCAAGACGGATGAATATCGCCAGAAAGAATAAACAGGATATTAGACGCGTTGGAAACCAGTGCGATAAATACAAGTGTGTTTTGTGTGTCCCTATATAGAATGAGAGAAAATATCGTCACCATAGAATCAAAAGGGCGTAAGTGTCATTTTTTCTTGCTGAATAATAAAAGGGCGTAAGTCAGTATTTTTATGAAAAAATGAATGAAGATTCAATTTTCGTAGATTCTTAAAAGATGGCACTTACGCCCTTTTGAGTCTAAGGTGACGATATAATAAACAAATGAGTGTGGAAGGAATGAGTGGGCAAAGAGTGAGTCAGTTCTGGATGAAAAGTTGGAGAGTAAAGATCGTGAGGCAAATGCCCTTCTCACCATTTCAAAATCCAATTTTTTTTTTTTATAATAACGTTATTTTTGTGTTATTTATTATTAATCTTGCCTCCCGTACCATGATCCCACATATATTGC
>JABSMS010005941.1:0-34603 GCA_018902275.1 Aleiodes sp. PSUC_FEM 10030003
CACTGTTAGAGAAAAATTGAAATTTCATGGATAATCTGGTGGTAATTTTCATAAGCGTGACATTGAATTAGTTTTAATGGAAAGATGTTTATGAAATTTAATATTTTCAACAAAATGGAAGGAAGTTCATGAGTTTTAAGTAGAAGTAAGACGGGAATTTTATAATTTACTTGAATTTTCAATTGCACCTCGTTGCAAATCGATTTTCATTATCGAAGTTTCTCTGGACGAATCAAATATTATTGTGATTCACATAATAATAAATTGAATTATTCACCACTGACCTTTCGCCGGTAAAATCTTTCACGAATTATTTATTTCCATTATCGAAATTTCTTTATCTAATTGTCAAGTTATCATTATTGATATACATATGATCGTGCAGCACATATGAGACTTTCATATTTATTGCATTGTTATTAAAATTTTTATTATAAATAAAGAAATGGGAGCGATAATAAATTATAAATTTTCCATTTTTCAGAGAATGAATTTAATTTCAGAAAGGGAAGCGATGATATCATTTTCATGATATTTCTAAAGAATCAATTTCCAGAGAAAATTGAAAATTTTCAAGTGCACATTTCAACCCGTGATTCTCAAATGTCCGTTTTGATGCTCTGCTAAGTAAACTACTGGGAGTTTCCATATTTACCATCCAACTTTGATTCTCTATTTCTATTTACATTCCTCCCCCCCCGCCTTCCCGGGACAAATTCCAACTGAATTAGTGCAACCATCCAAGCAATGTGGGTGAGTTCTGAAACTCCCGAGCATGCATAAAAAATATGAAGAGCAGGACCATGTTAAAAAAAGTGGGGCAGAACGAAGTTCCATAGTGGATAGGTAGTATTGGTGTTGCATCGCTTTACCGGATTTTCTTTCTTCCATTTTAGAATTTACTGGTATAGCAGATGAACTGATACAGTGATTACATAAACAATTTACACTTGAATAGCAAAATGGTAATACGTTGCATAAAGTTTTTGATAAAGTCAACCAAGACCCTGATCCAGTGGCTTCCAACGTGACGGGCGAATAGTATAGATACGATAGTAACTGTTGACATTGATTTATGTTCGTGCTTAACAACGTGAATTTATGAATACTTTGAATGACTGCGGCAGAATGCGAGAAAAAAAATTAAGAAAGTTGCGGTATCTGTGTGTACAGAATTACTGGTTATACCAGACAATTCTTTTTATTATTCTTCATCATTCTTTATCATCAGATGAAGAAGAATCGGTGACGAGAAACGTGTAATCTTGATAAGCTCTATAAAAAAAAGCTTTTTACCTAAGAATTCAAAATAAGTTGATACATTTCTTTCGATCCTGCCCAGTACAAGGTTTTCTTTTTGCTTCTCCCATTCGTTCTCTTTGAATCACGATCCGAATTATAGATACTGATGAAATCATCTTTTATTCAAGAAAAGAAGAATTGAAAGTAGAGAAAGAAAGAAAGGTATTTTATGAAAGTTGATTGAACAATTTTCGGAGTAAACAATGCTACAAGTTATGGGTATGTTAGAATCGAGAATGGAGACAGAAAGGGAGACTGACAAATAATAGAATATGAAACTGAAAAGGGGAAAAAACTCTATGCTGCGTTAACGTTGAACGAGAGACGACGAGATGGGCAAGGGAGCCAAAAAAAGGGAAAAAAAGTTGAGTGTGCCTCGGAGGTATGGAGCTGAACGAGGCGAGATGGAGTGGCATGGGAGAGAGTAGAGGGTGAATTAAGGAGGAACTTCCCCGCGAATTAGAGAAAAGTATACCTACGCTGACTGCTTTCACGATCAGGACCAAGTTCTTCGTTAATCTCCTGGAAAAACCCCGGGGACTGTGAGGCCTCTGCAGAGAACAAGAAGTAGTAGTGGAAGAAGAAGAGAACTCCATCGTCGTTCTTCGCACTTATTCTTTTTCCCTTTCTTTCTACTCATTTACACTGTTCCTCTCCATTGCCCGATTCTCGACGATTTATTCGTCTTCTTTCTTTTGCCATCACTTATTTGTGTCTGAGACCGATGAAATTTTCATTAATTTTTATCGGTTTATTCAATGTAATTCACCAGTATATTCAGCTCAAATTATTCATGAAGATGAACAATACTCAAACGATTGATTTAATTAGAAAAACATTGATTTGAAGGATGTTCGTTGATTGATGACTCTGATAATTATTATGAATAATGATACTTGCTAATCGCCGATAAGAGGTGCTTAGTACACTTTATTTGCATTGATGAAATCCTCACTCACTATCGAAGGATTGAAGATTGGAGGGAAATACCCATTGAAAAGAATAAAAAACCGATATCGGAATTTGTTACCTTCATTATACTCTGGATGCGAGTGGCTGTAAGAAATTCTTCGGGATCCGAGAACGAACATGTAATTCACGAAAGCCCGTTAATCGAGACTGTCTTCCTATCCCGCATTCCCGTACGTAGTTACCCGTGACAATTCGGCTTTTCAGATAAAAAACGAATTAAGAGAAAATGAGAATGGAGTACGAAATGTTCTTCAACAGGGTCTGCCATATCTATCTATTATTCTGCCTTTTGGCAATTTGATATTATATTGCTGGGGGTTTTCATAGAAAACTTGACGCACTGAATTCGATCATACCAAATGTCGCGGTTTCTCGTTTGGCTCATTACTTTGAATTATACGAATAATAATTCTCTGTCCCAACAGTGAGATCAATGTGCTAACACTTTAGATGAATAATTTAGTGGTAGTTATGGAGGTCACTTGGAATGACTATTATTGATAATGATTCATGGATGAAATTCACATGCACATTAAATTGAAAGTGTGGGAAAGAATATATGACCTTTTTCCATTAGGACAGAAGTATTGGTATCAGGTGTTTATCTGAATATCGAATATCATTAAAAATTCATGATCGGAGTATATTTCGATAATGCATTCTGCATTTGATCACTTGAATTTTGCGGAAACCATTTTCATAAGATATTAATTATTGAAACAATGGATTACTAATTCGCGAATTTATTTCCAAATTGCAATTTTCCTACAGTATTCAAATCCTTACAATCAATAGTACTGAATGATTAATCGTCATGGAATGAGTTGAGAGATCTGCTTTTCTTTGTCATAATCATTCAACTTCTTTTAAATCTATAAAAAGAAAGAAGCGTCATCCGACGCGTTTGGATCAATTGCTATCAGGACTCGAAGTTTTGACGGGAAATAACGTTGAACGCCAATTAATTTATGAAAAATTAATGAAAAGGATAATTTGATTCCTCAATTGTTTTATTAATGTTAATGGAAATGAGACAGGAGAAGGGA
Organism: Aleiodes sp. PSUC_FEM 10030003; assembly: GCA_018902275.1. Classification (NCBI taxonomy): domain Eukaryota; kingdom Metazoa; phylum Arthropoda; class Insecta; order Hymenoptera; family Braconidae; genus Aleiodes; species Aleiodes sp. PSUC_FEM 10030003. The sequence goes on from JABSMS010005941.1 coordinate 3,321, forward strand.
AGATTCGATTGGGAGGACCCAATATATTTAATTTACAAGGAACTACGTGAGTTGCCAGGTACTTAATTCATTTAAACATTGGAAATTGAAGTTATTCAGGAAAAATGATAAAATTTTAATAATTCGATTTATGCGGATTTTAATGCCAAGAATTCCCTTTTGACGATTAATTAATTTAGTTGCCTGAAATCGGCAATATAATTTGCTATAATTGAATACAAATTGACTGAATAATACAACATGTCGATAATTTTGTCGATATATTTGACAAATTATATTTGATGATTACAATCACAATGTTTAACCCTAGACTCGTCCCTTTATGAGGGAAACGTCGTAAAAGTTATTTTTATTTTATTATGATGAATACGCAGCACAAGAGAAAATTTGTCAAAAAATTAAAAAGTGTTGATAAACCTTGAAGGAATATTTGTAGATTTTTTGTTCAGTTTTATCTTCCTATTTCTCTCAATTTTAAGAGACATTCGAAGAACCATTTCGAGCATTGAAATTAAGGCAAAACTATTTTCCTGTCATATCGTCTGTCAGACAGTTAACATGACGGTGAATTAGGAATATTAAAAGTAATTTCCCAAACATACCAGAGCTCGTGGATTATGCACGAAAGAAATGAAAAATAATTAAAAAAATAGAAAAAAGAAAAAGGAAAGAAATTACACAGGATAGAAGGAACATATAATGGCGAGTATTACGGGCACTTAGTCACTTTTGTGTCTGACGTGGCATTGTTCTTAGACAAAAGACGATAGAATCCCCTGAGGCAATTCCAACTGTCCTATGCGCGCTACCGCTCTCGAATATAGCGATGCCTCAAGGCAAAATTAAGCCGAAGTGCATCCATGGCTCAACCTTTCATACATGTGTGTATCCATGTATATAATGCAATGTATTATTTGCCAGTTGATACATATCTGGTAAAAAAATATTCGGTTATAACGCATAAATAAACAGAAGCCTGAGACCCCGAGGAGTTTGCCTAATGCATTCATTGTGTCAACGAGAGTTGTTAGATGATCCATTGAGTATTGAGTGAGCATTGTAATATAATGTTTGTTGACGTGTATCCGTGGCAAGCATACGCAACATTCATGTTGAACTCATTTTGTCATTGCCGTTCAATTAGTAATGGCTCTATTCGATTCATAAACAGACGGAGGCTCAATTATTCCACTTCGAATATCTTCAATGCGTATTATTTGACGATCAAAAGGCCAGGAGATTGACTGTAGTTTTTTTTCACATTAGAGATCAATTTCTTATTTAAATGATCCCTCTCGTGACAAAATAAAAACAATAATCGGCCCGATATTCATGACCAATATCAGCACCCGATATAATGTCAATATTGGCCCAACATTACTTGCCAATAATGCTCTTATTTTTTTCGCCAATATTGGTACGCGATAAGGCCCCAATATTGAGCCATTCTTGCTCCAATATCGCAGCCATTATCACAAATATTGGCACCAATAACGGACCAATATTGGCAGTTTTTTCTTTCCCTCTTAGGGAGCGTAACTCAGCAAAAATGATTCTGTACTCCCTGTTACCTCACTTTTCCTGGTTTAAAAAATCAGAGGCTCTTTTTCGATTTTTTTTCTCATCAAATTATTAATGTGAAAATTCTGAGAAAATTCAGGAAAACTGTGAACTTAGTCCCGTAGTGTGAAAATTTTTTGTAAATTTTTCAAAAATTATGGTTTACCTGGAAAGATTCTGGAATCTCTCGATGCTCAATTATTATCAAATGAAAGTCAATACAAATTTCCGTCTCATTGACAGAAGTGACAATGTTCAAACGCAACATTTCAATTTCTAATGAGAAAAATAAATTGAATATATATAATCAGTACTCCAATTTAAAATATTCAATCGTAATGTACTTCTTGACTTCTCATGAATCGCCAAAAATAGTACAAGAGGGCACTTAAGTTATCAACGACTTGCTTTTGCAATTGCTAAAGCAGCATACTGTAGGCAGTACTGCCAGAAGAACCGAGTGAAATGAGAAATAAACAAGCGGCAGAGCGAGGAGGAGGGTGAGAGAGAACAATCCAGTGAGAAAGAAAAGGCACGTCAGTCGCTGGTGGCTCGTTTCGTCGACGGGACCGTGGGACTCCATTGTGTTCTCCAAAGTTCTTCAATTTCGAGTTAAAAGTGCAGAAAAGGAAGAACTGCGGTGCGAGCCAACCCCCACTCCCTCCTTTTATTTTCATTCTTCTTCTCTCTTTCTTTCTCCCGTTGACATCCCGCACACGTAACCACTACAGCGTTACGGCCATTCGCGAATCGAGGCCCCCTTTCATCTTGCACATCAAAAGGCAATTCCTAGAATTATGGAGATTTTTCCGAAGAGTTTTGTGGAATTGACGTTACTACTGGCCTATAGATCTGCCGTTTTCTTTGACGATTCATCCGCAGAATACATACTGTATGAGAGGGAGAGGGAGCAAGAAAGAAAGGGAAAGAGAGAGGGAGAGTGGCTTGGAATTGAATGGTTAGAGGTTAACGGTTAGAGCTCTGTGGTACTGGGCTATACTACAAAGAAATAAAAGATTCAGGCTGATGAAAAAGGTCTTTGCTAATCGAAATCCGAAAATGCTCCAACGATGGATCTCTAATCTCTTAATCTATGTTATTGACTTCGAGGATATATGCGAATAGGAAAAAAAGCATTTTGTCGCTCAATCAAGCTGATTCATTCGAAAAAAAGGATAAATTCAATAGTAGGGAATTCTGCGTATAAATCAACAAACGATTGCATTTACCGTGGGAAGCATTCGTTTTCAATCGAAACACTCGATTGCTGAATTCGAAGCACTGTCGAAATTCTGGAAACAATTTTCATTTTGCCACTCAGCATTTTTCCCTTCTGCAGTCAATGGTTTGTGAATTCTTTGGAATGTTGAAAATTATATTTTTTTAACGTGGAATTTTATTATTATAGCGTTTGGATGTTGCATTCCTATGACATACCTCCTATATTTCTTTTTTTATTTCAATTTTTAGTGAGTTCAATGAATTCAATGCAAAAGTTTTCTTTAATTCTGAAATTTTGATTTTTTATTCAGGTGAGCATTCATCAATGATTACAACTGTATTGTTATCGTATGATGAATTTACTTTTGTGATCCGTTGGGGTTCTTTTGATATCATTTTTTTTCGTCAGCTCACTCTATTGAAATATGGAATTCAAAAGAGAACAATTAATGTATCCAAACTTCAATGAAAGATGAGTAATTAAATAGATGTCGAAGTATCAATAGAACTTTCCCATTCAATTTACCTTTATTCCTCGCCGAATAGTCATGTTATTACTCGAACGAAAAGAGGAAAACATACCCCTATATTCAGATCCCTTATTATGCCGGCCGACATTGGATCTTGAACTTTTTATTCGTCTTCTGATTGGTCAATCGATTTTTCCACGTTCGTTCAGTAAACATTAGAATTTCTAGAAATGAGTTCTTCTTTCTTTTTAAATACACAAATACGCTTAGCACAATTCCCATGTGCATTAAGATATGTTATTTGTCCAACCATTCAAATTCATATCGCCCTAGAGTCAAAAGGGCGCAAGTGCCATTTTTTTAAATCTACAAAAATTGAACCTACATTTATTTTTTCCAGAACAATAATAAGTGACGCCCTTTTTATTATTCAGCAAAAAATGGCACTTACGCCCTTTCGATCTTGCGGTGACGATATTAATCAATAATCACCTAATCCCGATACTTTGGGCATAAATAGAGATGATAAAACTTATTGGAAATCTACGAGCCTAAGTTTCGAGTACTACGACATTCTTCATCAGGGACTATTATTTTTTCAAAGTATGAAAAAGAGATAATATTATTGGGATTAATTCTACCGCAGTCATTGTTCTCAAGATAATTAATAAACTTCAGTAACAAATACCTGTCAGATGAAGTGTTATAGATTCTGATCAAAATTGATAAATGACATTTCATCGATTACATTACAATGTATAAATCAGAGGAATTTAAAATTATATAATCTCGGAATAAACGAAACATTTTATACATCTATTTTTATTATTAAATAGATGATAATTGAAAATTATTCTGTCATTAAAGAGACTTGGTGAGAAGCCAATTTTCCTACAGTTATCTTAAATTTCACGAATCACGGAATCCTCGCTTGCATTAATAATAAACATGTCCTGAACTAATTCTTAGCAATTATTGAACGTTAAATTCAGCATATTATAATTGGAAAATTATAAAATACAGAATTGATTATTGAAAATCGACAGCAAAAAATCATTAAGATAACTAAAGAAGAATTTGGTAAGAAAATCCTGTCGATAACTACTTCAGAAAAAAATTAAGTGTGGAAAAATAATTTTCGGGAAATTTTCTCCGCGAAATTTCTGTCAGAGAAATTTTCAAATGAGAAAAAAAATTGGAGAAATTTTTTCCGATAGATTTTTGCCAGAGCCAAAAATCGACTGCTCCCAATTTATACGAATGAAACAATTTTTTTTATCACAATTCGAATCATAAAATATACGGCAGTGATTATTCAAAAATTTTGATTGTAAATCCATTCTAGCTATGAAAAATCGTAGTGGCAACATTTTTAGATCGTCCTCGTTGAATTGATTATCGTTCATCAGTGCGGGATTTGTATTCCCATCGAATCTGAATACTGACTATTTGAATAATCACGATGCCTGTTGACTTGGAATAAGTGTTAACGTTGAATCTCATACCCATCCATTCTGGACTGCCAGTCAATGGTGAAGGAGTGGGTACGAGTGAAAATGTAGGATAGTGTTTTCTCATTCAGTCTAGTCACTGGTTCGTATATTCGCTCTTGCTTCTCCCACACATATAACCAGAAACATTTCCCTGATGCCCTACCAATTAGTGTTAATCCTCATTAATCCGTATCTCTCCAATCTACATTCCTTTAACTTCGAAGCTGAATTGTCATGCCAGATGTGCAAGAACAAAATTGCAGAACTGGAGCAAGAGACAATCGTCACAAAGCTTGCTTCACCCCTCATTCGTCGTACATGAAAACAAATCACAACTGCCACCAAGCAAATTCAACTTCAAACCGTCGGCAATGATGATAAAGCTGTTAACACTGATTGTAATCGTAACACCACGTTAGTTAAGACATAGCAGCAGTTTATTCATGTTTACAAATAATCTAAGCGAATTGTATTGTGCAATAATGAACAGGCGGAACACCAGTATTATCCACGAAAAGTTGATGTAACTTTTTTGTTTAACCACTGATTGCTCTTTGTGAATTCTGGACAGGATTTTATCATACGCCAAATCAACGGACTGACGTTCCGCACGTGTTTGGCATCCTCTGAAATATTCTCACTTTCCGAATGACATGTGTCACTGATAGCGACAAACAACAGAGGAGCAAACGAGGAGAGAGAAAAATACAGACAGCGAAGAAGGAGGAACAGCGTCAAACGAGGGAGGGAATGATAGAGACAACCGGCGTCATACTACTGTTTTACTTTCATTGTCAGGAGTAATCGGCCCTCTAGTCTCATTGTTTGTCCTTCAATCTCTGACGTGGCTGAAGTGTCATTTTTATCTCCTCCCTTTATTCTTTCACTGTCCCTCAAATTTTCACATTCTTTCATATTTTACCAGTTTGCAATGCCTGTAGTCCAGCCCCCCTCATCCGGTAACGGCGAGTATAATACTGTTTTTTTATTTATACTTTTCTTTTTCATTGAGCTGAGAGCGTTGAACGCTGCGCGGGTCTCCACAGGAACCATCGTTGACCACGATAGACTCGCCACTTGTTTCATACACAAGCAAAGCCCGTGAATATAATGTATATATGGTTGAATTGTGGAAAAAGAGAATGCATCAGGCGTTATTTTCCAAGAGTTAGCTGTGTTAAAAAAACAAATATCCTTGAAAAGAGGTTGTACTGAATATCCTGGAAAAAAGTTGTGCCCAACTGGCCGGACGTACTACATGAATGTAGCCCTCATATCCGTGTACTTTCAGCCGGTCCTGTTCCTCTACCACTCACACCTACGTTATAATAACGTAGAGGAAAACCGCAGCACCTTTCCGCAGAGCTGACGGTCCCCAGGGCTCGGCCGAGTAACGACCGCGAAACCCGTAAATCAGGAGAAATTCGCGGTTGTCCCGCAGCAATTTTACGGTTTAATCCGGTAGACGCGCGTTGAGAGACCCACTCACTACTTTAACGAAGTGCTAGTGAGTTAACACAATATCTTTTTTTTTCAACTCTATTCGCTCTCAGTAGGCTACATTTTAAATACAATAATGGAGATGAGAATTCAATGGAATTCATGATATCAGTTATTATCAATGCAATAGTATGGTGGTGGATCAATGATGAGCTTTTTTAATTGGACGAGCTGACCTGGTCTGCATGAATAAAGGAAAAAGAATGGGATAAATAATTGGAAAATGCCGATATTCATATAAAATCAGTTCTTCAGAATATTCCATGTATTGTGAAGCCACAAATCCTGTGAAAATCCATATGAAGGTCATAATGCAAGTTGTTAATAAGGTCGAAGTCGATGATGATAACGTACAATAGTGAGGATAACATTAGGTTTTAATGGCGATGCGCAATGCAGAGGCACAATAAATACATTGAGAAGACACTAGAAGGCTGGGGGAAAAAATGATTAGATGGTGAGAGGTGTAAAGGCGATATATATTTTGTTATAAAATCGCGTGACCAGCCGACTTGAGCCGAACAAAAGGTTTCTCCATCTGCAAATCGAATTAAATTCTCAGCGAGCACGCTATTCTGGATCTTGGTACACGAGCATATAAAAGGGAATAGGGTTGTACCATGAGACCCAAGTGAGTTGCGGAACGTACTTCCAAAACCATCGCCCCGCGTCTCACTTCAAACAACAAAAGCTTGTGCTCGATTGTCTCTCGTGTTGAGATCAGGGGAAACTCAATAATACAACGTTCCATTTCCAATTTCCCTTTGTCTTTTCGTGGAGTCCATAACGGCCTGCTACCAGGATCCTGATATCTACAAGAAAAACGAGGGATAGCGACGTCAATTAGCTTTTGTATAAGGAAATTAAATAGCCCCGAATCTTTCAAAATTAAATAATAATTGTTTTTGTCATCTAAAATTCCGAAATAAAGAACGGTAATCAAAAAACTAGAACTGTCAGCCAGTGGAATTCTCCGAAAATTACACCATAAGAACGTAAAATAAAGAAGAGAGAAAATATTGAAAGAAACTTAAACGTGAAAGAAAAGTAGGAGAACCAAGATGGACTTCAACGATAGCAACATAATCAGCCCAATGCAGGCCTTTGTCGGTGGAGTTGGTGTAGGTGGAGTTGGGTGAGTGCGCCTGATTATTTCTTTGATAATCACTCGGTATTGTGTTGGAAGGAAAAGAAGCGGAACGAAAGAAGAAAATGCGAAGAAAGAATACGAAAGAAAGAAAAAGGAGTAGAGAGGTTGGATCCTTAGTTAGGGTGGATGGAATTGGCAACTGACTCAGGGGGGTAACCAAGTGGACTAGGGAAAATTAAAGTGAAGTTGGCGGAGAGCATTGGAAGGTCTGGTAGGCAACGTTATAAAAGCCAGTAGAAACCAGAGGAGGGAAGAAAGTTGAAAAAAAAGTATGTGGATAGAGATGGTACATGGAGAGTGGAATGGAGCGTAATGTTCCAGACAACTCTCGATGTCGAGTCAGTCTGTCGAACGACTACCGCCCGTACTTCCACAGTATTTGTATTCAGATAACTCGGGGCTAATCACTCTGCATTGTCCACTGGTGTTAATCCAATTGGCTTCAATTTTGTGATAGACATTGAGTGTTTTCATTCTTCGACCAGGCTCTTGTAGTCATCAAACTGTTTGTAAATGACAGTACCATGAACACTCTGTTGGGGTGGTTAATTTCTGGACGTTTTCAAACACAGGAAATATGTGTCACCTGGAATTTAACGTTCGTACATTTCCAACAGTTTCAGCGTGATTTGCTTTCAAAATTTCCGCATTCTCAACCATCCCAACCAAAAATTGATATCCACGGCTCTCTGTGATATCGGAACACTGCGGTTTCAATGATAGGGGGATATTTCATTTAATATTACAATTTCCCAGTATAAAAGCATTTTCATGGCACAATCTTCTCCAACTATGGTTTATCAAGCTCGGGTAGCTTGACATTCATTCCATTTTCATGTACATAGTGTTGAAAACCAAATTTACCACAAAATTTCAATTAATTTTTTTTTGACTCTATTCACAGACAAGTCCACCAAATGCAGGAACGCTTGTTAGGTTGGAATATTCCACCCGAATATTCTGATCTTGTTCATCCGTATTGGCGTGGATTCCTAGCTCCCGGTAGATACTGGCACATTGGCCTTGCATTGATCTACTTCATACTTATGTGTATGTCGCTTGTTGGAAATGGCTGTGTAGTATGGATATTCAGTACGTAAGTATCGCCATCGCATCAAAAATAATTCACTTCCAACTTGAGAATATTTCTACATAATTCATAACATAAATGTTAATTTCCAGGTCAAAATCACTGAGAACACCATCAAATCTGTTTGTGATAAACTTAGCATTGTTTGATCTCCTGATGATGTTGGAAATGCCGATGTTTCTCATCAGCAGTTTCTTAGAACGTCCAGTTGGTTGGCAAGTGGGCTGTGACATTTATGCTGCCCTTGGTAGTATATCTGGCATCGGCTCAGCAATAAATAATGCCGCTATTGCCTTCGATCGATACAAGTACCAATAATCTCCTAATAATCCTCATTTGAATTGAAGTAATCATTATGATAACATCTATTTTGTTTTATTCATCAATAGAACAATTTCATGCCCAATTGATGGTCGTTTGAATGGTAAACAAGCAGCAGTTATCGTTGCCTTAACCTGGTTTTGGTCTATGCCATTTACAATTCTACCGATGATGAGAATTTGGGGACGTTATGTACCGGGTAAATAATGAATAACAAATAAACTCCAATTCTTATTTGACATAACTATTGGAGTACACTATCCTATTTGGAATTCATGTTTACATTTGGATACAGAGGGCTTCCTGACAACGTGCAGCTTCGACTACTTATCTGAGGATCAGGATACAAAGGTCTTCGTCGGCTGTATATTCGCCTGGGCTTACGTCATTCCAATGTTTTTGATCATTCTATGCTACTCACAGCTCATTGGGTCTGTCCGTAAACATGAAAAGATGCTTCGTGATCAAGTAATTCCATAAATATTCGAATTTTCATTACGTCCTTCGTTCACATATTTTATCTTATCAATAAATTCGATTTACAGGCAAAGAAAATGAACGTAAAGTCTTTACAATCGAATCAGGATAAAGAGAGAAGCGTTGAAATGAGAATTGCAAAGGTGGCCTTCACCATTTTCTTCCTCTTTGTATGTTCATGGACGCCGTATGCTATCGTTGCAATGACTGCTACCTTCGGAAATAGGTAATGTATCGTTAATGTAATTGGCATTGTCAGTGAGATATTAATGGATTGATTGTTGATTACAGAGAGGCTTTAACACCTTTCTCAACGATGTTGCCTGCTCTATTCGCCAAGTGCGTATCCTGCATAGATCCGTGGATCTATGCAATCAATCATCCGCGGTGAGTTTCTGCAGTTTGTGATATTACGATATTGTAGAGAATTTGAGTTCTGTCTGCACTCCTCATTCTTTCTTTAAACGAAAGCTTCACACCGATCATCATTCTTATATTTAGTATTGATTTTCTCTTTAGCTTCTGACAGATCGCGATCGTGCTTCTTTTCCGCCCTACTGCGTTCATTTCACTAATGAATATTCTTTTCATCAAAATGAATGCAATAGAGCGAAAAAGAAGCTATCACGATCGCAATCTATCAAAGACCAAAAAAAAATCAATAAATGAAAGAGTGACGATCTGTGTGAAGCTTTCGTTTAGGAAAACATGTGGAGCGGAGGGAGGAATTCAAATTCGTTACATTGTTTATTCATCAATGAATTCTTCGTAAGAATTCAGTAAAAAGCTGTAATCCTTCTGGGAGTGCTCGATCATTGTTGTTCAATAAGTAATTATGTAATTGTTGTGCTACGCGCATTGAGAGAAAATCAAGAGCGGATGAAGCATCAACTTCGAAAGATTCTGTGTTCATTCATGCAAGAAGGGATCATCATTCTAAGAAGATTCTCGGAAATTGATGTAATACACTCATTGGAAGTTCCATCTGCAATTGAATGGTCCTCGCCAGTCAAGTACTCCACATTCACATAATTGTGTGATCGAACAAACTCGTCACATTGTGAATTTAAACTTCTAATATCTCTTCGTAACTTCATCTAACACAACTCTCTTCGATCCTCGAAATCATAATAATCGAGACGTATTTTGAACAATACGGTGATATTATTTTGACCGCAAGAACTATTGTGCCAAACTATTAACTATTCATTTAATTGTACACATTTTGAACAAGTACGTTTGATTTTTCTTTCCTTCGAATTCGTACTCATCCGTAACGATTTTTTTCTCACTGTTACTGGTCCAAGTTAATCCAACGTTGCTATTCATTGTCTGTGCTGAGCTAACGTCTCGCTGAAGAACACGAGAATCTGGTAACGGTGCAGTGAGCACACCGTCGTATTTGGCTAGTTAAACTCGGTAGAAAAAAAACATGAGCTTTCCATAATTAGAGGCTTTTTATGCAATGACGAGTGTACTTAGCTATTCTAAATACAACCTCAAAAATTAACGTACTGACCGGTTGAAAAGTAGCGGAAAGAAATGTAATTTTTTCCCAGAATTATTTGTTTTATGTAGAGATAAAGAATTTCATAATAATAAATTGCTTATTCAAATAATTTTTCTAGATACCGAGTTGAATTGCAAAAACGTTGCAAGTGGATGGGTATTCATGAACCAGTACCAGCTCATGATACTGTATCTGCAACAACTGAAAAAGTAACAGCCGACGAGGCATGAAGTGGAGAACAATTTTTGAGCCACCAAAGAGCCGAAATCTTATCCGTAATTTAATATCACTGACGTTGATACTCCAGGAAACTGCATTACCAGCCACCACATTTGTAGAATCTCACGAGTTAATATTTCTATTCGGTCACAATACTTCTTCAAATGGAACACTGGCATTCTCAAAATTTTAAATCATTTGGATTATCTTATTGAATTTATCGTTAAAGGTTTATTGTTCGATAGATAAATTATCATGTATGGGAACAAATTATGATAAAAAGAATTCAAAGCATAGCCATGTTATCCGTCAATACTTGGAATCCACTCTGACTCCTCTGCCATCGCTTATATTGATCTGTTCCACTGAGCTCCTGGATGCGGTTGGAAGGTGCTGCGATTCGCGGAGAATGTTCGAGTCAAACTCCAGTAACTATGATCTCAGTGGATAAGGTAGTTTCACAATTTAATTAGGTGATTCGTCCGTTATTCCTCGGTGATGGGGATAATATTGTAGGTCATTTGGAATTTCATTTCCTTCTAGACGTCCAGGAATGAAATTAAGCGATTCTAATTCATTGGCGGTTCCACTTTGTACTATTTCAGAGTGAATTTAATTTGCGTCAAAGTTATTCCGAATTTTAATGGATTAGTGCTATTATTTTTCCTTTTGTTTTCTACCGTTTAAATCTAGATGGGTCATGCAGGTGACCCTCTGAGAACTGGCAAATTAAGCACTTTAAACCAGTTTGGTCTGGCTTTTACAACCATTTACTCGTAAAATGAGTGGAATTGCAGGAGCGAATGCGAAATCTATATGAAGTAAAATAGAAACATGATATTGGTTTGAATATTAAACGAACATGAATTTCTATTAGTGTTCTGTGACGTTAGAATAATGCAGAATGTTTTCACGTAAGTCTTATTATTGTTCGAAGTAAGAACGTGAGAACCCGGAGAATTATGTCTTCGAGTATAGAGCAAAATGTTTGTGGTATTGCTACCCAAGAAATATAGAAGTAACTCTTTGTTTTCACATACTGTCGTATTTTTCAACTTCACTGGGAAAAACTCAAAAAACACTGTCGGGTCGGAGTCGGGAAAACGCACACAAACCGAGAGAAATTCCTGAATTTATGGGGAAAAAATAACAAATTCGTGTAAACCTGAACATGGACACAAACTTCCATTTTTTCATTGATTTCCAGTGAAAATTGTTTCTGAATGACAATTTTTCATTTTCAACTTCATAAATCAATCAGCAATAGCACAACAGCTACTCGATTATTATTGAAGCCGTGATTTTTCCCAATTATTTCTTCTCCGTGTAATTCCATTCAAGCACTATTCATGAATTGAACGCTATTTTCCAACAGAACCGAATTACAAGCTCGGACGTGTTCCAAAGAGTACAGATTACGGATAAAATTTGTTGCACCAAATTTCATCCTGATTCAAAAATAATCAGACGTCCAACCTCACGATTAGAACTGGGAGGATCTAAATCTTTTTCCCTCCGCAGAACGAGACCTAAAGCTAATGATCGTAATGAGACTGAAGTAAGACAGTGGTTGAAGTTGTACGAATCCAGAGGAAAAGAATATTGCGAAACGAATTGAATCTCAACACAAAAAAGACTACTTCGAAATCTGTCAAGCTCAAAGAACGTGTACTTCCAAGGATATCAAGATCGAAGCTGAAAGACAAAAATTCATTGAATGCAGTCTATTTCGTAGAACAGAGTATCCTATTGTTCTCTCCACTACCTCAACAATTGAACTAGTAACAATATAACAAACAATACGTCACAAAATAATACAAAAAAGCGTCTGGAATTCAATCATTCGATGGTATCATTGCTTTCAGATATCCCTTTGTTAAACTCAAAAACAGAGTTCCAATGATCTTATTTTATATTGTAAGAATAAGTATCTAATGGTAGTGTGTCTAGCATTTATATGCCATGTACAAGAAGTGCATCGCTACGGGCGCTTCGTTACTTGAGTAGATCCACCTCTCATTGTTGAGCACAAGCAAGTACAAGTTCTATCGTGTTTTCTTTTGTAACGCTCAAGACACGCTCTACAAGAATTTTCTCGGATAAGTCCCTCTGTACGGAGAATAAAAGAGGCGATTTTATATATCAGATGGTGTGCTCACAAGCCCATCTTTTGAAGATGCTCGAGTAAGTGTTGAGTACGTTTTGTTCTTCCGTTTTCTCTTGATTCATTATCAGTGACTATTTATGACCAAGTAATATTAGATCGACAATACACTGTAAAAAGACGCGTCTGAATTTAAGACATTTTGGGAGTCAATTCTGAGACATTTCGGTCGCAATTTTTGAGGCAATTATGTCTCTAACCTATGAATGGACTTATTCTCAATAGAATAAGTTTTGAAAAATTGTTCAAAAATGAAGATAATAATTTGAAAAATCGTTCCATCTTCGAATTACCCCAACTCTTATATTTATTCAGGATAATAATTTGAGGTTATTCTGTATTATTCGAATGAAAAAACGCGAAAAAACGAAGGCACGTAAAGAGTCTTCGTTTTTCGTGTCTTACTAATGCATATGTGTCTTCGAGTCGAAACGGCTGAGACCTCAAATGTCTTGACGTCGCTATGACGTCTTGGAATGAGACACTTTATAAGACTAAATCAAATGTCTTCGATTTTCAGACAGATGGAACATTCTAATCTTTCTGCAGACACATTAAAGTTTTGATTTTCCATGAGACACTTATCTAAACGTCTCAATTTTAGGCATGACACCATTTTTGTGTCTCGCGTCTGATTTTAAGACGCTTGATAAGACACTTCCTTCAACAGTGTACGCTAATATTCTTCTATCAGCAATTTTAAATCTCCCATCACAAAATCAATTTTCTTCACTCTTCAATTCTTTATAAAAAATTTAAATGAACATCCTGGAGGTTATTTCAGTCTCCGAATAAGAATAAAAGAAATGGCTTTATGCTTGAAGTAGATTCCACGGATAATTGGGAGGTAAGTTACTGGTAAAACGTAATTTGAATTTGTAAAATATTTCTCAAGTAGATATCATCGATATCTAAAACTAGAGACTAATGGGGAGCATTAAATGAGCCATAAAGATCGTGACCAGGTAAACGATGTTGAGACTGTAAAGATAAGAATGACTTGTGCAGGTGTAAGATCGTTAAAACATTTGAATTGAGGTCGGCACGAATTTTCGTAACACGTTATTCCTTCACATGTTGGAATACAATGGTTTTCATGAACTCAGTCTATTCTCAATCAATGAGGTAAGATGTTATATTTGCGATTCAGTTGATTCCAGACCGCATATTATTTTCGTGCTGCGAGATCTGTGGAGCTTACTGTCAAGAGCTAACATTGCGTCGATTTTGTTTCATAGAGGTCGAGTATTTCGAGTTGGAAATAATGCCATTATGGACACTTCAGTCGCCATTTGTCTTTCAACCACTCAACCGAATTATCTCAATCAGTGACCGGAGAAAACCTTTAAAATGTCACTATTCTTGAAGAAATCGCGTGCTTACTTTTCAACTGTAAGCAGTCCGTTTCATGAGTATGGTGAGGCGAAATGGATTTTTAAATTTCTGGAGAAAATCAATCATCTAGATTAGACGGGAATGAATTCCAGATTTCGATGACTATGAGATTATTCTTGAATTCGTATACAAAAATTAGCGAAACTCAAACGAACGTCGTACTTAATTATGATGAGAATAATTTTTCCGACCGTAAGAATTCACAACGACAATAAGTATTCTAATGGCAAAAATTGTGGTTGAAGATAGATGAAACTTCATTCCAACTGCGATGCTGACGGTTCGAATGCCAAGTATCTTCGGAGCTTATTTCATTCATATCTCAAATTGATACAAAAATAATAAACAAAGCTCAATACTATTATCAAAAATTTTAAAATTTCAGCGTTAGATGACAATCTCATCATACTGCATTTTCAAAGCTGGAGAAATCATTCACTACACCAACTGCAATGGTGAATTCGACGCAGGTACATCTTATTGAAATATGGTCAAGGACTTGAATGCATTTTATTTATGCTATATCATATAGAACTTAACGATTCCTCATTTTCCAATATATCTGAATTCATTGCGATACACAAATTGCTCATTTTATGTCATCACTGCTTCGGGTTGCAGGATATCATCCTTCACCATCCGAAATGTGGTTAATATTTTTGGACAAAATTAATATTTTTCAGTCCAATTATAAATTCAACAAAATTGATAGTACAAAAATTGGAAATAATAATTTAAAAAAAATTAGAATTGATTTCTCCGCATTCTAAAAACGATAGACGACCTGTACTGGTGAAACTTACCTTGCTACTGCTTGACGTGGAGAGTTCCAAAGGTCCATGAGGCATGAGATATAATCCATCCAATTGTATTGCACATGTGCGCGATGGTTGCATGTCGAAGAAATTGAATCCGAATAGAAAATAAGATATTCGCCTATTTTGGTATGCGATCACTCCAATCATTTTGATCAGACAGGAATAAATGTCTAATCCCTATGAATATTCAATTATCATTTTCTTGAATGTAATTGAATAACTAATAATTTCAATCTCTTCATGGAAAAAAGTTAGACTGAATTGAGTTCTATTTGCAGTTATTCTATTTTCATATCATCCCGATGACACTCGGGGCCATGTTATTCTTCTGGAAAATATATTCAATGTGGAATAACACGAGCCACCCGATTTCCAATCACCAGTGAGAGTCGTGCAGTCTCATTTTTCGCCGTATTTCATTTGTCATCTTTTTTTTCTCCATTATTTTTCTTTACTTTTTCTTTTTCTTTCGCTCCTTTTTTTCCTCCGTTTGGTTGCCATTTCATCACAAGGCGACCGAGGGAAATATCCTCCGGGTTGCTATCGTTCGTTGTTTGCCATTGGGTAACAGCAGCTCCTCGAACTCATTTCCAGCTTCCTCAGTTCTTTCACTATCTCACTCTTCCTTACTATCCGTAATGATTTTTTTTCTCTCCTCCACTCCATTCGACTTTGGGTGTACAATCAAAGTTTTCTGCGCCAAGTGTCACGGGGGCCAATGGAATGGTACTGAATGACGAAGAGAAAAAAAATAGTTTCAAGTAGAGTGAAGAAAACAAAAATTTCGAAATGCCAGTAGAACCTTGATTAGGTCTCCCTGTCAAAGTTACTCTACTTATGAAAACTCCAATGAATTAAAAATTTTCAACGAGAAAAAGGATTTTAAATTGTCTGACTTCTTTCAGTTATATATTTCCAACAATGTGGCAACATCCCTGCTTTCTTATATAAACCAAACTCAGGTTATTTTTTCAATTTAATTCATTCTTACACCTTCTGTGAATCCATGGAAAAGAGACAGAGTCCAAGATACATCTACGTTTCCATTTCCTGAGGTCGCACGCCTCGACCAGTTATAGATGTTGAAAATTCAATTACGCGGGATTTATGGCAACCCCTCTGGCATATTTATCGCGCACACCATTCGACTACAGCCAGTGCTGTGCAACGAGTGAGGGTGAAAAAAATCACGATGAGAGTGACTGAGTAAGGCAGAGAGAAAGAGAGACGAGTGTCCAGCGAGTTATACGTGCATCGGGCCTGCTCCGAAGAGCACGCCCGTTGTGGCCGTTACTTTTTCCGGTACATCAGAAATTGAATGGGCCTCGTGCATGTTCTTCTGATAATCCCATTGTCATTCGGCTCGCTCGAAAAAGAAATAAAAATATATATATAAATTGAACGAATAAAAAGAGATGAAACATTTTTGTTCAATAGTGCGCAACAAAAAAATAGAAATACTGAAAAAAATATATTGAAAAAAACGAGCGTGATTCATGGCCAATCTACTATTATTTTTCCACCTCCAAGATTCACAATGTTTCCTATCTTCTTGACGTATCGCCGAACAATTTTCTCAATTCTCCTAAGATCTCATTACTAGTTAGAGACAAAAATAAATGGGAAAACAAAAAATAATCCAGATTCAACTTTAAATAAACTTGTTTTTCGTTGAAACTCTTACACAGCCCTAAATCTATTTTCTCAGTTGGAGTTTAAATTAAACTAAGCAATAAATATCATTCTTATCAGTCGCGTTTCGCCACCTTGTTAAAATGCGCGTATCGATTTTCTCCCTTGTGCTTTCTATGCAGTCTCTACAGTTCTTTTGCGACCCGTTTAGAGCTCTGGCACTATAACCGGCCACTCGTCGCTCACTCTTGATAAATTGCATTTTGTTAATACTCCTTTTTTCCGCTTTTCCTCCAGTATTCTTCCTCATTCACGTAACAATGTAGCAGAAAAAAATGAGAAAAAAATAGAGTAAAAGTAGGACTTTAATAACCGTACTACAGAGCAGCTGGCTGTTTGAATATAATAACGTTATTGGTAATTTGACATAATAATGCTTTGAAATATTTCAAATATTTTCAAATTATCGACGTAATAATTCCCAATAACCTCATAACGCTATATTAAAGTATATAAACTAGATCTGCCTCTAACATTATCAATCTTCAACGGCATTGGTAATTCTGGCAAGAGCAAAAGAACTCGAGGAGCTTCGTATTGCCGTAGTATGAAGAAATAGAAATGAATGAAAAAAATTCAACGAAAATGGCACTTCCAAATTGACTCGATTAGAGCGAGCAAAATGTTCTGTTCGTACAAATTACCTTCATCGCACATAACGGATACCAACTAGAAAGAGAGAGAGAGGCAAAGAGAAAAGGAGCGTTGTGCGAGAGGAAAAAAAGTTATGCCCATTAATCATGATCTCACACGTTTGCCGGCATATAACATCTATGAAGATGAATTGTATTAATTTGAATACATTTACGAAAATATAAAAGGTGAATGGTGAGCGAATAAAATTTTTTACTTCTCTTTCCATCCTTTTTATCCTTTACTCATTCAAAAAAACGGTAGAAAAGAGAAAAAAACGTATAAGATGGAGCACACTGAAGACGAAGGGATACAGTCAAAGTTTAGCCTGGGCAACGACCGACGATAAGAACGTTTCACCCGGTTGAGTGTACCTCTCAAGAGAGCCCAGTGGCGTCGACTAAAGAGTCGAAATTCTTTTCGGTATGAGAGAGAGGGAAAAGGGACGAGAGTGAGGTAGAAAATGTGTATGGGCACAGTGTCTCTAGAGAATGCCAAAGGGGTAGTGAAGAGATAGGGTCTTACGCGCACGTGGTATACCAGTGCTTTTTTGGACAAAACTTTTTCATTTTATACATATAGTATATAATACATATACATACATATATAAACTCGACACACCGGGAAATGTTCCTGAGACAGGAACGCTCGAGTGAGCTTGAGTGCGTTGCCATAGAAACTCAAAGAGGGAGAGCGTACAGCTCTGATGAGGGACAGAGAAAAGAGAGGGGGCAAATAGTTGGCTCTCACTTGGATATTCGTAATGTCCTGTAGCTTGGCGTGTGACTCTCGACACGTCTTGCACTTAACTGTCCGGAAGTAAATGTCTACGATCGAGATTTGCCTGGGACTGTGCGGGATTGAATTGAAATCGACATAGTAAGGAGAATGAGAAGAGTCAGTGGGATTCCAATTCGAACGGAGGCACCGTCTCTGGCTTCGGTTTTTCAACATATATATTTTTACAAATGTATATATGTTTATGTATGTATAAGTGTATATATCTTCGACATGAACGATTGCGAGCTCCTTTACCCCAGTAAGTACAGTAAGGAAAAGAATAGAACTGAGAAATTTCGCGAATGTGGTTCTACGAAAAATCGGAAAAATGAAGGAAGTAGAGAAATAAATATTAAAAAAAATAGAAGAGGAAGGAATCAAGAAGAAAGAGAATGCGCGAGGGCAGTAGTATAGATAAAAATGGGAACGGGTATTGGTAAAAGTTTCTCAGAGTTGCTGAGAAGCGTTGCACACTGTGTCCTATATTTCATTATTGCGGTTGTGAGTGAGAAAGCAAGAGTAATGGAATAGTAAGAGGGGAGGGAGAAGAGGCGGAAAAAAAGAATTATTATACCAAGTAGTTGGTGACTACAGTGGAGCCATGATGCTGTGTTTTGCCGATATAATCCGGGCTGAACAGTGCACATGGGAGTAAGGCTAGAGAGGATGACGAACTCGAGCTTACGAACGGGAGTTCATAAAGCTGCTTACAGCTTTAGTATCTTATTCTCAGTGATTTGAAAACTTGACCTAACTGACACGTGTTCGATGTTTATTTTTGTATTTGGATACAAAAAATGTGTATTGTATTTCCAAGTTATTCATCGTGAGGATGATTATGAGAGAGTATTTTAATTCGCTAATAATTCACAGGAATTCACATAAATTGCCGGGGCGTGGTGTGCAATATATTTATCTTAAAGTGTCACATTATCCGGAGGAAATAGGGAAGAAAAGAAGGCAATGTAAAATGTGCTTTCGCACACTGACCCAAAAGGCACAAACGTACGTAATACAAAGTCCAAGGTGGAACATTGTACGCGAAGATAAATTGTTTGTACATGATCAATAATATATTTATAGAGCTTTTTGAGATAAGAACGAGTTGGCTGAGGTAACATTGATATACTGGAGCATTAAATTTTTTTTATATAAGAGACACAGAATTTTCTCATTGACGATAAACATGTCTCATTCTTTCGGTTCAATACGATAATTCAATTTCTCGAAAATTTCATTCTCCCGTTAATTCATTTGTAATATCATTCACAATGAAGAATCATTAGTACAAACTATTATAGTTTAGGTGTTATACAGATAGCTACTGCAGAGTCTTTTCCTGGGAATTGTGAGCAAATGCAAACAGCTGCAATACCGCGATACACGTAAACTTATTTCCAAATGAAACTCTGTTCTAACTTCTACCATAGGTATTCTACCAAGATGGCGTGGGGTATATATTCACATAGAGGATTATCCGGTTGTATTACTAGTATATGTATGCCAATGAATACATGAAAATTCAAAGTTATATTAAATGTTAAGTAAAATGAGAGACGGTGGAAATAAAGTTAATACTTTAACAAAGTATCACTCATTTTCGTCAGTATTATGATAATTTTCATAAGCTCATGTAAATATGAAAAGAATATACATTTATTTTTGTATTTAATAAAGTAAATGGTGAAGCTTCAACATCAGAAAGAAAATCTACTGCATTTCAGTGGTGTACATTTAATGCAAAAAATCCACAGACTGAATGATAATGATAATGAAAAATGGAGAAAGTTTTGTAAAACATCGTTGGGCTTTGTTATTCAAGCTCATAAATTCATCTTCGTAACAGCCAACTGTTTATGCAAATACTTTTGAAATTGAAAATTTTCAAATAAACTATCAAACTACCAACAACACTGCATTCGTCTGTCAGTTTAACAGGCTATTATTAAATAAAGTAAATCGGGTAGGAAAAGGGAGAAGGAAGGAAATTCAATAAAATAGAATGAAAGGTATCTGAAACACGTGGAAAAACTACTGACCGTGACTGGTTCTATGGAGACGAGGGAGGATTGTTGAAATTCTCAGGATTCTCACTTCTACATTATCTTGTACATAATTTATTTGATTTTATTTATAAGTCAGGGAGTAGACAAGTCGTTGCCTGTCAATTCTCAAGTATTTGATACTATGGCTTCTTCAAGGTGGTAACATGACAGTTCTTGATTCGAGAATTCAATTCTGAGTGTCAGGGATTACAAGGAAAGCAACATTAAGATGTTTTGTCTGGTGAATTGAATTAATGCTAAAACTCTAGGAATTTCATGTTATTTTTTTTTGATGGTAGAATATTCGGCCTTTTCGGTCGAAACCAGAAATTAAATCCTCAACTCGTGTAAACTTTCGATTATTCACGCTCAATTTTTCGATCTCATTGCGAGGTCATCACTAGGGGAATTTTTTATTTCTTCGAAAAATACCAATTTATGTGAAAATAGCATAAACTTCTTCAGCTGATTCCTTATCAAGCTAATAGAGTATTCAGAACAATATTGATAGAGAATGAACCGACGGTGTGGCCGAGCGGTCTGAGCGTTGCAACTAGTTACTTGGTGGACCAGAGTTTGATCCGAGTTGTGGGGGAAAAAATTGTGTTTGAACTGGTCATACCGAGCGGGAGTCTCTCCAGGGTAAGAAGAGAAACGCCTGTACCGGCCGAGATTTTCCTCATAAGAGGTTTTCCTGAAAAAGAGTCACTGGAAAAAGTGTTCTGGAAGGTAACTGGTAAAAAGTACGCTGAAATCAAATGTGGTAAGAAAATGAAAACTTATGCAGAACTGGAAAATATACATTACAATACAATATTAATAAAGAATGTGAATGCTGAATAAGCCTTATTCTAAAAGATTTGGGAGATTAATAAAAATAAAAAATAAATGTGGTAATTGTCTGTAATGGTGGCCTATGGTAGAATTTAACTAAAAATTAAAATTAAATTTGCCTCAGGAAGGGAGGTGGTGGAGTGGTAGTATATTAGAATCAAAAATTCAATGGAAAATAGCGGAACTCGCAATAGTTCAATTGGTAGAGCATCAGACTGGTAATTTGAAGGCTGTGAGTTCAAACCTCGCTTGCGTATTCCCTAATTATTTCCCGAAGTTTTGATTCTTGAAACTATTGGATTTTATGGTAGGCCCCTATTCTTGACATTTACCAAGCATGTTGACATGTGGTAAAAAACTGGAAGCTCATGCAGAACTGGAAAATCCCGCGAAAATTTCTACCAACGAATTTAAAGTGTGACATAATTTCAATATATTCGGTTTCGATTTTTGCAGTTCAACCAAATGTCGCCATGTGTTTTTTTGAAATGAAATATCTTGAGAAAAACGAAGTTTAAGAGCATTATGAAGAGACTTTTCTCAGTTCATGAAACTCCTTACAAAAATGCTCTCCTGACACTTTTCACTAAATCCGCTCGTTCAAAAGATATCCAGAAATGAATCTGCAGGAAATCCTTCGACTCATCCTCTTTTTATACAACCTCACTACGGAAATGATGAATAATATTGTTCCTGACTTGGTCTGTATATATTAGTTGTGGAGGTAAATGTTACGCTGACGCAGCTTGACGGTACTCTGATGTGATCCTGACTTAAGAATGTTATGTAAAAATGACGACGAGCTCAAAGAATTTCGTTTTTTTTTAATAGAAAGAATTTTGAATTTTGAGAATAAGTGAGTTTTACACTGAAAGGAGTTGCGATGGTTCCTTTTACTAAAGAACCTGACAATTTTTTAGTTCCGAGGCGATCATATTTTTAGTAAATTTCACAACATTTCAGAACTTCTTTCAACAAAACGAAACCATTTGCAGAGAATGAAAAATAAGGTTTTGTTAATGAGTAATGACTCCAGTAGGCTAAGGAACCAAATCTTCCCCCACTTGTCGACACAAGCGTTGAAGTGGAAGGGATCACATGACAAATTAGGAGCGAGGAACCCGGAAGGATCGCGAGACTCGTATGCTTGCTCATGGATAATCGTATGACGGATTTGATCAATTAATTTGTCGATGTTCGAGGGATTGCTTCATTATTCTCAATTATTTATAATGTACTTTCGAAATAAATATCGATGAACCAATATCGCATTATTAAACTCTCGTGAAGACGTTTGGTTATTGAAAAATTACTATTATTTCGCCTGAATTTCAATTAGACATTTGTACAGAAAAAGAGAGAACATAACTAGGATACTAATATAATTTCGCATGTTTTTTATGTGTATGTGAGATTTAGTCGATAATGCGTAGCATTTTTATTTTTTTTCAAAATTAATTCAACAATCTCATTAATTAATTTTTCTTATATTTTTAGTATTTACTCATTAGTAATAACCATTCATATCGGAAGAAACTGTATCGTTTTAAACGCATTAAATAAAAAAAAAGACCTCAAATGTCTTATTGTCGCCGTGACGGATTGAAATCAGATGCCTTATGTGACTAACTCAAGTGTCTTCAATTTTCAGGCAGATAAAACGTCTTAATCTTTCTACAGACACATAATGTCTGATTCTCCATAAGAAACTCATCTACACGTCTCAATTTTAAACACATTCCGCCATTTTTGGGTCTATGCAGAGTTCCACCGACTTTTAAAATTTCATTTCCAAGTAATTTAAAATATTGACGTTCCAACTAAGCGCCAGTCAATGTCTGATACATGGAAGACTCGCAGTAAATTCCACTCACCCAATTCTTCCAAGCATCTGCCACTTGGCGTCCTTCTCACCCACATGTCTATCCCCAACGTGCCTTATCCTCAAAATACCTTAATAAAAGAATTTAGAAAGAGAAAATAAAGTGTATTGTATTTTACCCCCGGGGGAAATAAACATACACTGAAATATGTGCGCATTGAGAAAAGTTCTCTTATCGGTTAGACACCGCTTTATTCCGCAGTAGCGTACTTTTTATTTTTCATCTCATAGCTGTAATCCTCGGTTTACCTCATTGTTAATGATATTCTTACTGTTCATCACAACATTTTATCTTCACTGAAACTGTTAGAATATAAAAATCAAGACGATCAAGCCAGACTAGTTGATGTACAGCATAAAAACTGCTCCAATTTCTTTCCTCATCTATACGAAGATATTGCTGTATATATCTACCACTTGATGGATATACCTGGATGAATAAATGCGTGAAGTACAACACAGTGAATTGGACGTATATTCCATATACACATATACTCAATATATTTCCCTACAATTCGATTGAGTGATATCACAAACTCACAATGTACGTGCAGTAGTAATTCCATACTGTCTGTGTCGAGAAGAGCTATCTTTTTAATAGTCCCTCGTCGGAGGTAGATTCTGATTCACAAAAGCTTGGCAATTCGAATACCTCGGATCAATTTCACGATGAAAAACTATACGTGAATTCATCACATATATATTCAACCTATTTTTTTATTTTTTTTTTCCGATGAGGGCTTCGTTATTGAACGTGTTCGACACTCTGCTGCAAGCTATGTATCATTTGCGCTGGCAATTCGAATTTTACCGTGTGAGAAAGAGAGCGAGGATTTGATCAATCTATGCATTCTACCGATGAAAATCGACATATTTACGGCAATATTTACGAGCAATTTGGCTTTGAATTTTTCAACTCACTCTTAAACTATACCAAATGAATTTTATATCGTTTTTCAAACATTCATATTGAATACTGTCATAATTAAAACGTATTGAATCACTCGGAAGTGCTTCCTTCATCATAAATTCATTGTTTACTTTGTTCTTTCCACTTTTTTTATTCCATTGCTCCGCGCTTCAAATCACATAGAAGTTTCTTGCGAAGTTTTTTTTACATTCAATTCTTCCTTTCTAACCAAATAAATGAGAATGCCAAATACGTTGAAATTCAAGGAACGTAACACCGTGGGCCAATGGATTGGTAGAGAAAAAAAGTACTGGGGCAAAGAAGCTGAGAAGAAAAAAAAATATTTATCCGTAAGAGGAGGGATCCAAGATAAGAGTGATTCAACGATGAATCTGCCTGACGGATTATTCTCCCCTCTCTCTCTTACTCTTTCGTTCTTTTTTTCCGTTGAGACACCCTCCGGCCACATTCCGTATAGAAGCGACATTTAGGAGCATGCGCACATAGAAAACTACTGTCGGGAGTAACCCCCTCAGTATTCAGTCAAGCCCCGAGCTTAGTAGGGGTGAGTCGCGTTACAGCCCTCACATTGGCCAATGCTGACTGGGCACGTTATAGCCATTACCAATACGTCAGTAACAGTAAAGTTTCAGAAAATTTGTGGCAAGCCGGTAACAGACATAGAATTTAAAAAAAAAAATTTAGAAAAAAACGAAAAATATCACTGTGAATAATGTCAGTTATGCTTCAATTTTATTTAGTGTAGAGGATAAATAAAATGGAAACTTGGAAATTTAAAAATTAGAAAAAAATAATATAATATAAGTGAATAGACAACTGTGTTTTACCTTAAATTGAGTAGGATAACACACTCATTTTAAACTGAATTAAAAATTTCACGATGATTAAATAAGTATACGTAATTTAATGGAAATGTCATAATAATAATTACGTGAGGATTGGAATGCTTTGTGTCGAGTGCTAAAGATAAAAGAGAAAAAAATAGAGTAATACAAGGATAGGAGTGTTAGTGTACTGAATATCTCAGAAAATATCAAGATCCAAAATATGTGGTAATAACATTGAGAAGGAGGTGGGGCATTCTTTAACCAAAGAATTTTCAGATTTGGTAAGCTATGTAGAAGTTTAAAATTGAAATTGTTTCTGCGAATTAATATTGAACACGCAAGCTCAGATTCATACAAATTGGTGTTACATATAAATTCAGCAAACACTTTTGCCACTTTTTTCTCTCAATCGTGTTTTCTTTCTTTTTCCCTATTTATTTTATAGGGGAATAGTACATTGAACTCGTATAATATCGATCGATTCACAGACAATCGTAACGGATCAAATGTCTTCGACCCTTTACCAATTCCATAGTAAAGAAGATATAGTATAGATGTATGTGACCTTTTCAGTAAAACTTTATCCACAAGATTCACTGATTATTTCACTAGATACCCCCACTACTGCCTAATATTAAAGGTTACGTTCAGAACTGCCGTTCCACAAATTCACCGAGCTACGCATCTCTCGTACATATATAATCACATATATACCTATTTATCCGTATCTGGTTTGAGCAGATATAGTACCTAATGAATATTAAATTGACTAACTACGTTTCTTGATCGTTGCAATTCTGCGTATTTCAACAATTAATTGCGATCGAATTGTTGATCATGAGAATAATTAAATGGAGAATATCAAAAAATTCATTACTCTCTGATTCACAGAATTAATAAGCATGAATAAACAATAAATTCACGAAATAATCGAGACAACAAAATCCATGCACTGAGATAATTAAATCAAGTATACACTTTGACCCTCATTAACATGAAAAATCCTGTTAATTTTTATGAGTACCAATTAACATTTTAATGCACAGTAATTGTCACACCTGAATCCACTTATTATCAACCATTTAAATAATGTCAGAACCTATTCTCTTGCTTTTGTTCTCGTTCTATCCCTCTCCTCCTCCCCTCCTTCCTTTTTCGTTTTAGTAGTAGAAGCTTTAGTTTCAACGAGGAAAGCTCCTCCCTTTGCTCCCTCTCTCCTCTTCTCTATCCCACTCATCGTGTGCGAACCCAACGATTAGTCTGCCAAAACCGTGCCGTGCATTCTGAGCACTAATTATTAAAAGCCCTCTTCTCGTTGTCGTTGCAGAGGACATCACAAATTAATTTTCAACGCTCATGGTACCTTCATTTTAAACGTATGCTGTGTAGTATTATTATCATCGTTTTCTCACTATTTATCCTCCAGTTAGATTAACTTTTCGCCATAGGGATTTTCTGCAGATCTCATAATTCATTATTGGCAATCGATATTCAATCAATTACGTATTATTGCAGATTTTTTTTTGTTGAAACTTCTAATTACGCTTCATCCCTTATTATAATGTGAATCGACATCGCACACTGAGAGAAAAATATAATTTTTTCAGCAATAGATATAGTAGAAGGATTTGATACGAAAGCATCGTGTCATCTAGTGTGAATTTTGTAAAATATGCTGAAATTATAACAAGATCATTGTGGAAAGAAAGTAAATATTTTTAGCGAAGAGTATTGTTTCTTCAGAAATAAAAAAATTGTCAAGGTTTTTCGTAAAGCTAACCATCGAAATTTCTCTCAGGGCACTTTGAGCTTTTCATTGGTTTTTTAATTGGTCAATCGATTTTTTTGTGTTAATTCAATGAATCTGCGAATTTCTATGAATACGTTTGTAGTTGTTTTTGAAGTTTATTCAACGAATTCACCGAGTACCGATGCTTGATGAGTAGAGAATTAAAAATTTTCAATAATTTCATTTTCTTGAAGACGAATCCATTATTTCAGTAGAATATTGTAGCGCATCCTTCCTCTTGCATTCAAATTACGAAGAGAAGACATTTTCCATGGGATCCTTTGACAATGATTGTTTCTTGTCAGTAACAAAGAAGACTTAAATTCGTTCATTAAGAAACGAAATTTAATTAACAATACATCTATCAATCCTGTATTATCAAATCACCCCATTCATTATAATTTGGTTTGTTAATTGTTTCACGATAATAATAATATGATTTGAATCCCTCATCCTTTGTACCACGCTTTTTAATCGATTTCTTATTGGTTAACCAATTTTTTGATTTTGATCTAATGAACATGCGAATTTCTATAAATGTGTTTGACTTCATTTTCGAAATAAAAAAATTTGTTTAAAAGTATCGTGACGTTTATTTCTCACACAACTTCATATTTTCTCTATTGATTCAATAAATCAATCGAATTCCGATACTCCATACGCAGAGCACCAGCAATTTTTCATCATTTAATTTTTTCAAATACTCACAAACTATTAAAAAAAAAATATCCTTTGAAAATAAATACAAAATGTTGAGAACATTGATTGAAAAGTTTAATATAAACGGTCCTTGCCCTAGCCACGATAACATGAAAATATAAAAATCAAAGAGAAATGAATAATCGACAATTGATGTGACCAAAACAAATGAATGTTTCTCAGAATATCGGGCACGAATTCCTTTGAAAATATTTGCAGCTCGTGAATAAAAAGTAAATGAATTTTTCTTTGAAGATATCCTACTTTTCATAGAACACATAGTCTCATGAAAGAAAATTGAAGTGTCGACAAGAGTATTTGAAATATACCGAGTGTACAGCCAGAGGGATTTTTAGTCAAAGGAAGGAAACCACACGGTTGGATGATTATTGGTTGCCTCACTCGCCTGCAATACTATACCAGTTTCACCAGAAGCTTAATAAAACCATGCCTCAGCGCTGTCTCACCCACCTATTCCGCCCAACCTATCAGTTCTCATTTTCCTTTTCTCCTGCTGTTATTTTTTCTTTCTTTTTTTTAATCTGGTTTTTTTGTTCCATTCAGCTCGTTTAACCGCCTGAGCTCCAAGTTAATCGCTGATAACGGTAAAAACGAACTTTTTAAGCCAAACGATATCGGGCTTACCTACGTAGCCTGACCCTTTGATTCTCATTCTCTCTCTCTTTCTCCCTGTATTCCTCTGTTCCATGTCTCCCTTCATTCTCTGTAACATTTTAGTTCTACTGAATGCAGATATACGTTATCTATTGTGTCTTTGGCTCTCTCGCCGCATGATAAAGAGATAACTATCGAAAGAGATTACGATTTTCTTGGCCTCGGAAGAAAAGCTTAATACGATGAAAATTGGAATGATTATGGTTTAAATTTCTGGAGATTCTTTTATCCTCGAAATATCATTGCTTTCTCTGTACTACAAAGTAACGTATTATCCGTATACATTTTTATCCGATATAACATTACTGTCAACAGCGAATAGAGGGATTCTTTTTGTGACACAAATAGTCTACATCAAAGGAAACTAGGTTTACTCATAATTTGTGAAAGTATGTGGCAATAAAAATTCCAGCCAGAATACTTATCGTCTTGCCACGGGAAAATTACATTATTATTTCTGTATGAAATTCGTATCAACATTTTTTTTATGTGGGTTAAATTCCATGAAAACATCACGAAACATTCGGCGTACGAGAAAAAGAAGGATGAATCAACTTCAAAAATTCTTCGATCCAATAACTTGTTCACCCATACAGTTATATATATATCTATATGTACAACTTGGTTAAATTCTTGTTGTAACCGTGTTAGAGTACTTCAGCGCACTGATGCCTGCTACTCTATACTGTTGTTCTCTTCTCTTATCCTCTAAAAAAAGTATCCAAGTGCAACTTTGAACGTTGTGAAAAAAAAAGTTGGAACTTTGAGGGGAAAAACCTCCCGACGTGTCAGGGGAGTAATGTTACACTCGATTCCATTGGAACAATAAAACAAGGGAAACAAGAAGAAAAGAACAGGACATAAAGAAAACGGAGAACGCGGACAAATAAGGCAGTAAAAAAAGAAGCAATATATGAAATTCCAACTATTCTTTAATGTCAAATTTTTAAATTCCAATCAATAATTTAATGAAATTTCCACATGCAGTTGAATTGTTAATTTCAAGGCAATAATTTGTGTCCCCAACCGTGTTTGACGTGTTATCGATTTTATAAACGAGTGAAGTATATATACATAGAATCCATATGAAATAAAAGAGGACGGCGTGAGGGGACAGACGGGGAGGCGCGCACCAGCAGGGGATTGGGATGAAATTTCGTAAACGAACGGAATTTCACCTCCAGGGAGAGGTGAAACAACAAGCGCCACGACAGCTACATTAATCTCATCGGCGTGGCGTATGCGGTGATTATGGCCAGTCGGGCTCGCATACACACACATGCTCACATATAAATATATATGCATAGTGACGCTGAATTGCTATGCATTTGTGTGAGAGATGGGGAGGAGGAACAGGAAAATGCCAGGGTGTAAGCACTCTCACATACTCCTCCTGTCATTCTACATACACACGCACATTTTCAACTTCTCACTGATACCGATATTCCATGGTGTAAGTGAGAGAATGGAGGTGGGCAATATTCTAACGGTTTTACGTAGCCAACATTGCTGCATAGTGTCGGCATGTGGATGAACGATAGTGAGTTGAAGAGACTGCTGGAGTTGTAGGAGAGAAGAGGACTATCACGTTGGATGTATAAAGTGACAGTGTGTGAGGGATTTTCAACTGCTAGGTGTATCCATGAATCTTGCGATAGCGAAGAGGGGAAAGAGAATGGGAGGAAGGAGAGGGCTATTGCAAACTGTGCAGTACAAACTGTGATTACGTATCCAAGTATGAATAGGAGGATAAATGCGTGCAGTAGGTTTGTGCAGAAATTGTTAGTGGAATTCAGTAAATTTTCATCTGCTCAATTGTAGCTAGCCAAACTACTACTGATATAAATTACGTAATTGCAATGTAAAGGCTATCTGATGAGGGCTGAATTCAGGATATGTTTTGTTCCCGAAAATGCTTATATAACACGGTGTTTGGCACCCATGCGTTGTAGAGGAGTGGTCAAGATTTACCGCCCATACGTGACCTCTCACCCACAAAATTAGGCCAATTCATCATTTCACGAGTTGATCTGAATAGCGTTTCTGGTATTCACTCGGGGCTATAGATTCCTGACCAAATATTGTGTGGCTACTTTTGGATCTTTAGTTCGAATGGATTTCTAGATTTTTGGGGAGTGATAGCAGTAGGGGTGATGAATGGATGAAAGGAAAGTGGTATTGATTCACCGTTAATCAAAGCATCTATTTGCAAGCACAATTGTCCAAGCCGCCACTCATTATCTTCATTGGAGTGCACATAATGGTTGATAAAAATACTACTCATTTCATTGGGGAAATATAGGAATTTTATCTTTGATGATTATCATTCGAAGGTTCTCGAACAGCTGGCTCTTACAAAAAATTCTACGTCACCCAATGATATTTAATCTGTGAATTTTTCTCATCTACATAATTTCTAGTTCCAATTCAAATGAGAATCTTCTTCTCAGCTTTATTTCCCGGGTTCCCTGCAAATTTCTTAGACCCCACTGGATTACAGAATTACGTGATGAAAGTAAATCATTTTCCGTCTGACACATACGTGAAGATTTTCCCACGTTTTTTCCATCCCCTTTTCTTTATCCTTTTTCTTTTCTCTGGTACATCAGACTCATTCTTTCCATCTCTCATCGTGTCCACATATTCACTGTACTACATTCTACACCTGACATGAACCCATATATACCTCATACTCAGCAGGCTCTAATTCCATCCTTCCGCGAAATTGGACCGATTTATCATCGGTAC
Source organism: Aleiodes sp. PSUC_FEM 10030003 (assembly GCA_018902275.1). NCBI lineage: Eukaryota > Metazoa > Arthropoda > Insecta > Hymenoptera > Braconidae > Aleiodes > Aleiodes sp. PSUC_FEM 10030003. The sequence continues at coordinate 34,244 of JABSMS010005941.1, forward strand.
CAGAATGCTCAACCGGCCATAACCACATACACACATACTCTAAAGCCAACTATGAATGCCTGTCACATACATACTCTGGTCTTCGAAGCCAGTTTGGAGGTCATATCATGGGTGTACACTACTGTATTCCCTCCTCTCTTTGCCGGCCCTCTGCTTCAAACTTCATCCAAACTGACGGGATATGACGTACTGCTTGTCGACAATGCTCAATCGATGAAATTCATCCTTGCGTAATTGATTCCATCAAACAAAAGACATATTTTCTCGAAGTCTGAAGTGACTGCCAGGAAAAAAATCAATTCAAACTTACCCAACGAGTCAAGAAAATTCCCGTGAGAGAAAACCAATTTTTATATACAT
>JABSMS010005952.1:0-15268 GCA_018902275.1 Aleiodes sp. PSUC_FEM 10030003
ATATATATATAAAGCTTTGTCGTTCGCTCGTCTCATCTGGCCATTAACTAGAACATCTGAGTGGAGAGCGTTTAAAGGGCATTAGGTCCTCGCTTTATCAATCGAACCGTTACTGATTGAATGAAATTGCCAAAATGCATTGGATGATGCGCACTCTACGATTTCACGGAATGATGTAACTGAAATACTTTGTACAAAAAAAAAACAAAAATCCGTTAATTCGATATGATTCAATGGAGGGATGACTCATAGTGAGTTGGAAGGTAATGTAATTCAATTCTATAATATAATGCAGAATTGAAAGGATTTTATTTCAAATGCTACATCAATTTGTATCGATTGATGGTTATGCAGACCTATTCAATACATTTCAAACTAATTTAATCTGGATGAACTTCAATGATTATAGTAGTGATATTAACTGAAGAAGATTAAAAAAAATTATCAATTCAATATCGGACGAAATTACGAAATCTCAATGATTTTGAGAATTAACTTGGAAATTATCCAAACTTAAAAATTATCGAGCAGAATTTAAATTCTAATTTTGATGAAAATGTTACTAATTGATAGAAATAAGACCAGATGTTACTGTGAATGGAGATTCACGTCGACACTCGAAGGATTATCTTAATGCTCCCTCGACAGCCCCCATATACGTTGGTTATGTGGTTACGGGTCTTCCTGACGGGTTCTCATCCCTCTGAGTTGATACTAAGGGGTTTAGAAGACGTCTTTCGACAGACGATTACCCACCTCACGGTCAAAATCCATGTGAATAAGCCAGAGCTTAATCGATTTAGTGTCTCGTTCCGTACCAAACTTGTCACCAACTTGATTCTTATACGTGGACTCAATCGTAATTTCATTAACACTATCTTTATCGTTTCTAAACTTCTGCGGAACAAATTTTTACAGTAACAAAGAGTGGGCAAATAATCTGAAAATTGATGATTATTTTTTCTTCTTTTAATCGAAATTTAACACCCACACGATATTAACAATTTATTGCAGGAAAAGCAAAAGTCATAACCCAATGGCAGAATGAAATAGGCGGCTCTCTCTCAAAACCGATGGCTGGTGCGTGCAAACGACAGCGGCCAGTAGCCATTTTCATAAATTTAAACTCTCTCATCCTGATGTCCTACTCTCTGGTATTCCACCCAACTGGTAGAACTGTCTACCATTCACACACTCGCATTTCAGTAACAATTTTTACGTAACTGTGCACCCAATTCTGCTGTCCAACAGAAAACGTTCGCCAATGCGGTTGGCCTGTCAAAAATAGAAAATACACTGAAAGAATGAAAGTAAAAAAAAAGGATCGGGAAAACTGAAACCGAAAAAAAATGAGAGAAGGAGAAAAAAAGGGAGAACCTGACCGAAACGTGTTGGAAATTTTTTGATATTCATATGTGCAACTTAAATTGATGTATGTCCTATAATTTCTAGAACGACTGGCATTGGGAAGCAATCGTGAAATTGCATCGAAATGACGTTGGGTAGATTTTACCAGAGTATATTCTGAATGAGTAAATTGATCGGAGAACTAAAATCACGCTTCAAGTACGTAGCGAGCAGCTTGGAGGAAGTCAGATTGTTACGTTCTCCCAACACTGGCAAAGTGGTTGCCATTACTTGGATTGGTAGGGCTAAATTCAGGGCCCCTGGGCAAATCTACAACACTGTAAGAGAAGGAGTTGTTAAGGATGAACCCATCCCAAGCACTAAGATGCAACTCCCGTTTGGTTGTGGCATACTCTCATCTGGATAATGCACGTTTAAGTGGATGTTACGTGCATGTCGTGAGCCCTACAATCTATCAATCTTGATTTTCATACATACGATAGGCCAAGTAGGAGTACGAAGGCTGGTACAATGTTGTAGAAGATGCTTACTATTTTCGTTGTTGAGAGTCGAGCAAACCCGAGAGAGTAGGCTACTTGTACTGTTGATGTTTTTATAACTTATCATCAAATAGTTTGATTTTCGAATCAATATTGTAGACATAGTCACGTATCATTAAAGCTTTCATATTTCTTAAACAAAGGCTTCGAATTTTTGTGGAATTTGAAGAAGAATATCGTGCAAGACAATAGAAGGAGAATCCATAGAATAAAGGGATTGAATGATTTATTACGAAATATTTATTCACAAATATTTGCTGCGAAAATGAATCCACTGAATAATTCAGCAAAATTGTGTATGCACCTCGATAATTTTTCGGAATCAATGGATTCTACGAAGCTATGATGCATCGAGCTGTTCATGAATAGTGATAACTCTATTTCATTAAATTTGAATTTAATAAGATTTCTTTTCACATGGGTGAAGAAGACAGGACTGATGAAATACGAGAATGTCGATTAGATTTGGAGAACTATGAATACCAGACCAACGCAGTTACGCACATTGGGGAGAAGAGGAGAGGAGCGGAAGGATGACTCGAGTATGTATAGCTGAGGGAAGACGGCAATGGCTCCCATAAGGGAATGTGATTTAGTTACTGCGATGCGTGGATTCTACAGTACTCAAGATATATGGGAGAGAGGTTGAGAGATGGGTGAGTATGCACTAATCCACCTGGTTCTGCGTCTCAGACTATCTTGATTGCATTAAATGCCTTGATTAAGTATTCGTTTTGTATTGATGATAGTACAAATGCACTAGTCTCTCTCTGCGAATGTTCTGTTATCTGATCGAATTCGATCTACATAAGTGAAGTATATATTCATTTGTTTTTTTTTAGAGTTCCAAAGTCAGAGAAAATATTGTAAAAGAAGATGATATATAAATTTTTTATAACAAATATAATCTAAAAAAATACATTTATTTAGACGCGGAAAATTATTAAATTCATAATTGTTACAGTGATTTAGGAGTTAACGCTGATTAATTATCTCCAATGATCGGAAAATCCTCACTCCAATTGATTGACAAGTTCATCTAAGAGCATTTTATTAAAACTCTAGTAATTTACAGCTGTAGAAAGACTAGTGCGTGAAAAATACATCAAACTTTCTCCAACTTTAATTAATTGGATTGTTCGAAGTTGGTACAATATTGACTTTCTTCAAGGCATATACTTCAATATCGACAGCCCTTGTTTCTTTCGGCTTTACCGTAATTCCTTTCTCTTTTCGCTTAACAAATCCCTCACTGAGCATCGTCTGTATTTCCGCTAAGCTCTTTCCCTCTGTCTCGGGTACAAATACACAAATCAAACACCAAATAATAAAGGTAATCACAGCCATTAACCAGAACGGTGCGAAAGTGCCGTAGGCATCGAACATTTCCTATGGAAACAAAAACGTACACGAAATATATGCATACCAGAACTAAGCAATAATGATAAATCAAATTCAAAGAAATAGAAAAATACCTGATAACTTTTGATAGAGGCTATAATTGCGAATGAAAAATAGAGAACGCTGCCAACACTCGCAAGTGCCTTGACATCAGCAGAAAATATTTCTCCTAAATAAGCCAGTGGTACAGAATTGAATGCAAAACCATAAATAACGATGTTAATAATAATAAAAGCACTTGGAATCCAATTGACAAATTTTACATCTACTCCTTGTGACGAGAGTGTAAAAAAAATTGCAATTACTACCAGTGAGATAAAAAATAATGGTCCCGATGCTATAAGCAATCTTCTCTTTCCAAAAGATTTAACAACTGACATGCAGACAATTCCAGAAAGGACGATCGCTACCCCACTAGCCATTATGGTGAAATCAACACCATCATCAAAGTCAGCCTCGTGAAGAATGTGTACTTGGAAGAAAAGGATTGGTGCTGCACCAGTAATGCTGAGTGCATTAAGAAGAATGAATTGAATCCAACAGGCTCTCTTATTAGATGGTGATTTAGCAAGTGCTTTGAGAGATTCAATGAATCCAATTTTCATGATGTTATCCTCAGTGGACACTATTCTACGTATTTCCTCGAGTTCCTCATTGACATTCTCTTTTCCAAGTGACCATTTCAGACTTTTCTCAGCCCGTTCTAGTTGATTATTCCGAATGAGATAAACAGAGCTCTCTGGTAGCCAGAATGATGTTATAATGAATAGTAATGGACAGGAAAGTGAAAGCATTGCCATGTTAAAACGACTCAGACTCAAGCCAACTGTATAAATCAATAGTATTCCCGTATTAATGAGTAGGGCAATCATTGTGCCCAATGGTCCTCTCGTTCTTTTTGAACTTATCTCACCAATGTAAATTGGTAATAATGAGTACGTAATACCACAGCCAATTCCAGCTAGTATCCTAGCGCAATACAATGTCAATTGACTATCAGCGAATCCAATTGCCATCCAACTGCAAATCTTTGGTACCGCAGCAATCAATAGTGTCCATTTTCTACCAATTCTATCCATCAAGACAAGTGGTGCTAATGTACCAAGTCCAATACCTACGTACAACAAATTTATCACCATTGCCTCCTGATCAAATGTCAATATGATGGGATCCTCTGTTCCGAATTTTCCAAGAGTGGGAGTAGGCCATCCTTCATGAAGACCGCAATCGATAATGAGGAAGGTGCCTAGTGGTAATCCAATTTATCATTCTAATGATGGGATTAATCAATATTGACAGTAACATAAGTACTTACATATTAATCCTATGATAATCTGATGAAAAATTTCTAGATCCATTTGAATTATAGTTAAATCCCGATGACTGACATTTCAGCCTGAAATTAAGTTTTCTAAATTCAATCATAATTGAAGCTTTGAAGAACATTCGGTTAACAAGTAAGTCTGAGTTGGATGATTATTGAGGCTATAGGAGGATCCCCGGGCACAACCGAGCACTTTATGAGTGAATGATATAGCATTTCAAGAGGTTCGCTGAATCTGCTGCAATTAGAAGCACTCGTAAAGTTCTAACTCGAAGTGGTCATCAAGCCTCGCCTGACATACGAGAGAATGAGAGAGGGAGAGGCAAGACAAATGGCTGACTCTCTAATTCCAATGACCTCCAGTATGGATAGTACAGGTAAGGGGTTGATTACAGATATACAGAATCGCGAGGTCGCGACGGTCATAGCAGTGGTTCACATGGCAAAGGGTTAACGCTAACTACATTCCTACCCACATATCTCTTGGTTGGGACGCGCAACGGTACATAACGTGGTTCTATCTGACACGCATGGTTGGCGCGTACGAAACTACTTGGTACGCTGTGACGTCTATTTCAACTGTACTTGCGTTCACCTCTGTGTTCTATCAACTGTTCCCGCTTGGTTCACTCAAACTCACCCTTTGCCTTTACCCCAAATTTGGCTAAGGGTAACGTCCCGCACAGTGAGACAGTTATGACCTGAGCAATACAATGTTACGTTGATATTAGCGCGTCCCTCTACGATACAACCAAACTGCCGAGCTATGGACTCCCTTAACTTGGATTTACGATAGCAAAACGTGCCATGAGTACGATGCTCAATGCTTATGAATATCGTCGATTTCATGAAGTCTAATGGGAATACCATGTAGGCAATTTTGCTTGACAGTTCAGAGAGATAAACGTTACTGCCGTACTATCAGATTTCTTTTCAGTTAATGCCGTCCAATTAAAATTTATTGGTATTAGTCCACAACAGTTATACTGAAGAGTCTCAAACTATCGAGATCCGAATAATTATCTAGGTGATAAAGTTATCGAGATGGGCGCATTAAAATCTATACGGGAAAAATGGAATACTTGAACTTAGAAAGAGTGAAACGAAATTTACATTTCTATGGAAAGATTATTCAGGTTTCTAAACCTGATTCAGATTTTTTGGGGTGCTTGGTAAATTCAATATATCGTTGTCTTAGAGTCAAGCCAGCGTAAAAACTATGCTTATACACAGCACTTACGTGACTTTGATTCTGGGGCGACGATATAGTAATGATATTGGAGCCGCTAGGAAAACCTGAATCAGCTTTATTAAAAAACGTGAATCAGATCTGCGTTCCGTGGAGAACTGATTCACGTTCTTGTGGGAAGATAATTTACATTACTCTGGAAACCTTATTCAAAATCCGCTGAAAACCCGAGGCACGTTCGTGCAGGGACCTGATTTAGCTTTCTCTGGAACCGTAATTCAGGTTTCTCCATAGACTGGATTTGGGTTTTTCTACAATCGTGGATTCAGAGACCGAATAAGGACCAGATTGAAGCTTCTAGGAAAATCTACATTTAATTTCCAAAAAATCATGGATCAGGTTTCCACAATAACTGAAACTAAGCAATCCAAACTATCCAATCCAACTTTCTTACAACGAAATTCCCAAATTCCTAACGTGCATTCCTTTTCATAAGATTGTACAGGATAACTTAGCAATATTACGCAACCTGGTGCTCGTGCGTTTGTTCATATCTGTGAAGTAGAAAGTTTGGTCAGGTTGGATGGCTTGATTTCCTCTCGAGTAGTGGAATGAGAATTTAGTTGAGTTTTCACTCTGAAATCGTGCTCTGGAGTTTGAAATACTAATTACGCAAAAACCGTTGAAATCACTACGTGCCTCCGATTCATTCAGTTGTTCTATCAAGTTGATTCTACTTTGCTTTTCCATCATCTTTAATACTCTCCCCCGATTGTCACTGGAGTGTAGTCGATCTGTTGGTGAAGGATACTATGACGAAACGCTAATTGTAAGCACCCTGAGTTTAATCACTGCTTATCGTTAACTACTAATTAGTATGTCAAACTTATTCATCAAAGTTCCAACTAGAGTTTGAAAAAGAAAGAAAACAATTTCCCTACGATCCTTCCCAATTATTTTCTCAGATGAGCGAAATTGTTAGATCAAGTTTGGAGAATAGAATTTGTGACGGTGTGTCATTCAATCTAATCGATGATTTCACTAACGCTCCAAAGTTTCTGAAACAAAGTGAATGAAATTGTATACTCCATGTAGGAAACTCGGTGGATAACTTTGGTGAAAACAAACACAGCTTATCCATTTCACAATAACAATAATTGCGTTACATATTGACAACTGCATTGACCCTTATCTCACACCATGAAGAAGAAATGTTTTTTGAGATGATTTCCGCAACTGGAAATGTAATTTACTATATTCTGCAGATAATTTTAACTTCATACAAGCATAACGCTTTGTTTTATTTAAAAAAAAACCATTCGCATCCATAAATTCTCTTAAAATATTCCACATCATAAAATAGCGCTTCACGCAGAAAAAAAGAGACTTGATTTGAGACTCAAAATAGGCGGAGGACTCTCAATCGAAGAAGATTGTTGCCGTTTGGATCAAGACGATTCCATTCAGCGGAACTTCCTGCTCGTATCCAGCCTTTCTTTCTCTGAACTCTTTCTTTCTCAGAACAGAGGGAGAAAAATTCACTTAAAAATTATATTCCTAGTCCTGAATATTTCGAGTGAATCGAATTGGTTTGTTAGCTCGATCCTCTTAACGAGTTGGAAAGCCGAGATACGCTTAACGGTCAAGGTAATTATAGTCACGTACGGAGGTATTACGATAACAGCCACGTAATATTTTCATGAAAACTTTTGAGAAAAACTCGCAACCACTGATTATTCAATTGATGAAATCGTAAGGCACTGTATTACTCATTAAAACAAGAGAAATCATGATAAATAACCGAATGAAAAAGAATAATATGCCTATAAATCACATTGCAATGACATGCTAGATGTTCGAGAACAACTTAATCCATTTCTCATTAATCTGTTGTATTACATTATTTTGCCAATTAGTTACACCTCAACTTCTATTCATGTTTTTATGTCACGTGTATTACGTAATTCTGATTACCAGAATACTTGTCTTTTTCTCTTCACATTTTTCGTTAGGTAATTCCATACATTATCAAAATTCCGACTCACTCGCAATCAAATGCATTCTTCCAGGAACAACATTACCTCTCATTAATCGAGCCAATTATTCTGTCATTAGCAATAATAGATCCATTAATTAGATATCCTTATCTGGCAGTAATTGTTGTGAAATAAATTTCACTCTGATCATTAATTATCACTTTTCTTCTCATTTATATAAAAAAACACTTGTACTTAGGATTTCTCCCAATCACTGACGGACATTTATTCAATTCAAACTCAATAACCAAAATCAATAGCTGTTCGAGTATGACAGAATCAGTGATAATGCAAGAAAAAACGTCTGCCTTCTTTCAAGTGCGAATTAAGAATGAAGACTCTTACAAAGTAGTCAGAAAAACGATAATACTTGTGAGTGCATAACCAGTCACTGCATATTTCTGCATTACCTGAGCCAATAGAATTCACACTGTCCCCACTACCCGATCAAATTTACCTCTCTTCTTCATTTCTGCCTTTGTCACAACAATTTGAAGTTTAATGCCGCTTATGAAGCACGATAAACATCTCGACTATTGACTATCTCAATTCGCGTCTTAAAATGGTCTTACTGGGTGATTAATCTGCCGACAATCATCATAGTCTAGTGTATTTATAAAAACATTTGAGGTCACTATATTGTATCAAGGATAACATCCTTCGTTTATGGTAGTGATCATCTAATTAATTATTGTGTATCAGTATGCTGACTCTGATAATTAATGATCATTTTATGAACCAGGGCAGAATAATTAATGAGAGGTACTGATTGAGAATCTAATCTATTAAATTAAATTAAAATATTTGGTTGTAGATATATTCAAGTTCCGCGATAAATATTTCGTGGAGATATTTGATAATGAAGAAAATAAGAATTCTCAAGTAAGGCTGTGGTATATTATACAATAACTTAATGAGGGAAAGCAATGAGACTTAGCGATGAAGGGCATACCCGCATGGAAGAAATACATGAGCAAATATATATGTTACATGGATATGAAATATATGACATATTTTTGTTTTATATTTCTACATAAGTACATAATCTTTCACGGGGATTCAGAAAATTGGAATAAGATAAGATTTAGCTGATTACTGTTTAACAATCATGTAAAGAATTCCTGAAGAAATTAATTTATTGAGATAGGTCAGACATTAAGGAAAACACAACTGCCAATGGAAATATCAGTACGTATGCGGATATGTATGCAACAACTCCTGGCAGTGAATGTAAAGTAATTATTGCATCACCAAATGAATTGAATAATTCAGAAATCTCAAGTGAAATTATTATTTTCCAATAATTAGCTATAGGGGTTTTCAATAAAGAAATTCACATTATGACGTAGTACATTGCTCTTCCTACATTGGTTTCCCGAGCAACCAAAACATTACTCAATATATATTGAAAGGCCCAAGGACTGAAACTATGAGACCAGACATCTGTTGTTACTCGGTTATTGTTATTTATATTAATAAAATCATTGAAACTCCAACTTTTGCGAATAACTCGGGAACTGGTTTGGCGAGTATTACATGATTTTCCGCTCCGAATTCCCCTGGCTATCCACTGGAATCATCAAAATTCCAAAATTCCATCGACTTTACACATGAATGGCCAACAAAAATTCAGAGAAATTGAATGAAGGTAAACTGAAATATTATAAATATCAACTGGAGCAACAGGTACTTTGATCTTCAACTTCCATGTAATTTTCGTGTTCATTTCTCAAAAACGTGTGTCACGAGAAAATATTTATTTGATCCAATCGTTAGACGATTATTGTTTTATTAAGTAAGTAATAAGTTTCGAATTTCTGTCGAAAAGAATAGCTTAAAATCTAAAAATCGAATCGTTTTGATAGGTTATGCGAGGTATGGATCGAACATCTGATCCGTGTCAGAGAGTATGTTATCTTAAGATCGGAGTATTGCTATAATTTCATATAATTTTTGTTGCATATTCTTCTATAGTTATATTTAAAAATAAAAAAAATTTATGCAGTAGATACTTCATATTTTTATAATAATTTTTGAAAATATTGTTCTCGGAAATAAATGAATATCCTCTAAGAAGGATTTCTAGTAGGAACCAAAACGTTGGGGTTTACCTGAAGATATAGAATTTCAATTTCAATTATGAACCCGCACTGCCCGAACATGATTATAATCAACTACTAATGAAGCAAGAAATAACGGTCATAAAATTTCCTACAAAAAAAGGTTGCATGTCTACATATTACGTGTCAAAATATCATGTCACACGAACATCATTGCTATGCAGTCGATTCTCTGATGTAGAGAATCGACTGCATAGCAATGATAGTTCAATAATGAATAATCAAATGAAACATAATATTCACACCAATAGAATTCATAATTTCGACAGAATAATGTTGTCGATAATAATTATTTCTGAATGATATTTTTTCCATGATATTTTTGACAGTAATTTTTTTTATCGAATATTTTGGTGAGTAATAGTAAATTTCATAATATGTAATGATACTAAGAGTAGCACACATCTGCTAATTTTTTAGATTTTACTAAAAAATTGAATTATTATTTAAAAAATATTTTAAAAATTGCACTTTTATTTTTTGAGTTTTTTACATGTGCATATTTTTCATTTGTTCAAATAATTTATTTGTTTGAGGAAAAAAAAAACTAAAAATTGCCAGATACACTGTTAGAAAATTATTATTGAAAATTCAACGACAAAATATTGAAATATCCAACAAACTTCAGTTAGCTTGAAAATTCAGGGAAGTTATTTCTTGAAAATTCATTTGATATAAAAATATTCAGAAAAAATTTGAAATTTCAGTAAAAAATGTTAGTAAAATTTCCATTTTACGAATTGTGATTTGTTATGCACATTTGAAGTAAATTATTCAGTGAATAAATGAAATTTTAGGCAATTCATAAATACTCTAGGCCCTGTTTCATTGAATTTCCGATTAATATAAAATTCGATGCTTATCAAATCTTAAAAATCATATAATTCTTGAATTTTTGGTGACAAATGAAATTTCAAAAATAATTCTGTCTCAACTAGAATTAGAATTGCGATTTTGATATTTAATCTGAATATTAATATTGCATTTTCATTTATTTTTTGTAACAGTGCATCTGCTATTTTCAGTATTATTCTTCAGACGTGCTACCAAAAAAATGCAATAGATTTAATGCATTCTAATCCAGACGAGCCTCGATAACAGATGTTTACGTGAATCATTTAAGTATTCTCATATTTATCTGCAAAGCTATTGTACTGATTATAAGAGAAGATCATTGAACTGTGACGCAATGGTGATCAGTGTAATTATAACTGCAAATGCTAATTTAGAAAGAAAAATATAAGTAGAAAAAAAAGTAATTGAATAATGTTTCGTGATACTGAGTTTGAATGGAATCAAGCGAATCTATATTCCTTTCTCTTATAATCTCTTCTATTTTTTGTCCCATGGTAGTACTCTGCATTTATCGGGGGCAGCCGTACGGAACTGTAGTAAAGTCTCAAAGTGCGAAGATAGCGAGAGATCGTTGCTTCGAGAGGGACAAAAAAGAGTTGGGAAAAGGAAGAAAAGAATCCCTGAAGTATATTTGCATTTACATTTAGTAATTAAACTGCCTCTTTCATTTCATAAATTTCATTTCATTGAAGTATTCAATTTTTATTAAAAAAGGAAAATGAATTATAGATTTACGTAATTTTTTCAATGACAAAGATTTCCTCAAATTAAATAGTATAAAAGCTCGAGTAACTGATTAAATATACTTCAAACCCATCATCAAAAAGTTCAAAGCATCCGATAAATTTTTTACATGGTTAAACGTGGAAAATGGAAAACGAAATTGTTATTGGTTCAGCTCCATAAAAAAAAATTTCATCCAATCAAGCGATCGATGGCAATATACCAGTTGCAAGATTATAAAAATTCAATTCCAAATCGTAACGTTTTTCTCTTTTCATCTTTTTCATTGAAGAAAGAAATTGTGAAACTAGTTTGGGCTTTTCTAAACTTTGGAGTTTAAAAAAATCTCGAGTAGCGTTGAGAGTAGAAAAAAAGTGTGGTGAAATACGAAGAAGAAAAAAAAATAAGTGAAGAAAGTAACGTGTGGTTGTGAAACAAAAGAGAGGAGAGTCGTGAGGAAAAAATTTTTTTTTAAAAATAAGGGTTCGTTGGCGTGCATGGCTGAGAGTTTTGGAAAAGTTAGTTGCGATTTACTCGGCATACCTGCCGTTTATTATGTATGCCACACAGTATAGGTACCTAATATCGGGCCTGGGAGGTAGAAAGTTGGCCACTGGAGACTTCCTGAGGGATATAAAAATACGATGGGAGCCTTGACGAGACCGCAGCGGAGTATGAGAAGGGGGACGGATAAAAAAAGGGCAGGGGAAATATAGAGGAGAAAAGATGAGCATTACAGGGAAGATGCTGGAGGTAGGAAAAGAGAGAGAGAGAGAGATGAGTGAGTGGAGAGAAGCTGTAAAATGAGAAATGCATGCAAGAGAGGATAGGGACTCACCGTCGTGGGAGTCATAGAGGTAGATGATTTTCTTCCAGCCATAGTGTCGCACCGTGTCGATGATGGCACGATGGTAATCCGGGCGCATGCTTATGGCAAAGTCAAGAAAACCCGAGGACGGCGTCAGGACCTGCAATCACAAAAAAATTCCATCTTGATTTTTCTTACGTTCTTACTGGGAGAAAAAGAATCCTCACATTTCATGACATATCCTATTGCACTGATTTGGTTCAAACTCAAATCTTCGGAGTGTGAGGAATAAAATGCTATTTTCTTTTTTTTTCTTTAGACGAAATCGAGAATAATGGGACTCGTTCCATGTGAATTATATATTTGGTGATTTTTTTATGAATTCTATTCATTTATACTGGATACTGGAATTGTTTTGAGAGAAATTTTGAAGCTCTTGATAATTTACTTTTGTCTGATATAACTTTTGTATTTCGAATGGTTCGCAAGTTATGTAATTTCATATTTTTCATTGGAGCGGAATCCATGAAAAAGCATCGAAACAGTTGGTTTCGTCATCTCTGGGAGTCTTTGTATCCGATCAAACTAATTTTGAGATCTCGAACGGGAACGGGAAAGGGAATTGCACAACAAAATTGAACTGATTCGTTGGTTCATAATTATTATTGATTCTCAATGCTGCTTCATTTTCGTGGGATTAGCTTTGAATAGAAAGCGAATTGATTTAATTACATTTCTGATTTCAACTCTCGGAGAAAGACACATGCCTACGGCAATCATTTAAATATTAGAAGCCAGGTGATATTCTATTTGCTATTCCCTGGATTGAATAGAACGTCAAATTAACTTTTTCTTGTCTTCGTCATGAGACTATCGTAAAAGCGGAATGTGCTTTAATGAATATCAATTCAACTGCTGCATTAACCAATTCAATACTATGTACTGGAGATTTGATTCTGTCATTGGCTGTTGGATCTGGATGCAATGATAAATAAATAAATAAATAGAATTCAACTATGAACGTATTTTTTATGAATTTAATCGTCATCCACAGATTTAGTTGCAACAATTCAGAATTAACTACGTAATTTTTATTTCATATCAAACAACACGACCCCACGACTATTTTTAAATTTTATTTTCTAAATACTAGCCAATCATAATCATCACGAAATTGGAATATAACCACCGTCAATCCGATTGGCAAGTCTGCTTACCGGCATTACACCATGTGCGGGTACTAAAAATCCAGAATTCCCAACGTTGCTTCAACACAATAATTATTTTAGTTTCTTCCGTTGTATTTTTCAACAGTTTTGTGGTTATTTTTCTGTTTTTCAATGCCCTCATCATGAATGAAATAGGGGTGGGGCAGATGAAAAAAAAAGATGGATAATTCAATTTATTCAGTGTCCCCAGGTATGGTCACATAGCGTCCAGTGGATCGATCGAGCCCTCCTATGCAACGCGACGTTGGTGCGTTTTCCAATTTACATTTTCGAATAAAATACCTCGACGGTAGTATTTCCCCTCTTGCGCGGTACATTTCCCCCTCCTTCTCAACCCCCACTTATGACTGTTAAATTTATTTGGGGAATTGGATATATATGCAATTTTACATACCCGTGTGTTAAGTATACAGATTGTTGGTTGTTACGTTATTTCCTGATGTTAAAATGACTGTTGCATTTGAGGAATTAATGATGTTTTGTTAAACAATTCGAATCAACGCGAAGGAAAAATGTCGTTGCAAATTAATTTGTGAAGTATTTGTATATTTTTTGTTTGTTATTTGATTGGATGATATTAATTTATCACATGCCATTTCAATTTTAAACATTGAATCAGCACTAGTTTAATGAAAATGTCCATGAAGTATATTTATTCTGAGTTGATATGTCGTTGAACTTTTTTTGCGCTAAAAAATAAATGTGCTTCAGCTAATTTGAAGAATTTTCTGTACTCAATGTCAACTTGGAATGATTAATTCGAGAAAAAAGGAATAATATTCGTAGAGTTCAGGGAAATAATGATATCGTCGCCGTAGAATCAAAAGGACGTAAGTGCCATTTTTGCTTATTAAATAATAAAAGGGCGTAAGTTAGTATTTCAATGAAAAAATAAATGTAGATTCAATTTTTGTAGATTTTCAAAAAATGTTTTTAGATATTCGGTCCATTTATTAATCTTCTGAGTAATCACGTTCACTGTTATGGCACAATAGTATCTAAACATCAATCTGTTACGTACATCTAAACGTGAAGTTATCTTGCCTACGTTCACTCATATACTAGGTGGCGACTGAATCGTCGTACAGTAGAATCTCGCAAGTTGCTCGTGTACGAAGCTGCAACATTATCGAATTCTGAGGGAAATGCAATTTGGTCAAGTCTCTACTCTACGGTCGCTTCAACCCTCATTCTAAGAAATTTAAAGGGCTAAGTAGAATAAAATTCTCTCTGTTTTGCTCTGGCTTAGAAACATCATCATTTTTTTTTATTTCTTGATCGATACAAATGATTTAAATCATCATTATTATTATCTTTAACAAAAATTATTTATCAAAACGATAATTTCATTGATTACGATTTGAAGCAATTTTGTAATTGGTCTAATTGAGATTTAGATAGTTCCAGCGAAAATATTATGAATGATATATGATGATAGCATTCCAAAAAAATAATTGAAAAAAGCTTCAAAAGAAGTTGGATTGAATTTTTCCTTGGCGTATTCACACGACAAGACATGTATTTCATCCTTCGCGGCAGATCGTAAATTAGTATTTTCTAGGGGTGTGTGAATATTCAAAAATTTGAAAAATTCTGAATATGATACGACTTTTTGCCGAACAAGCCTGATTTTGGCACATACGACTTTCTGCTTTAAGACCCTCGATATACTCAAA
>JABSMS010005963.1:0-15266 GCA_018902275.1 Aleiodes sp. PSUC_FEM 10030003
GAAGTAAAACAGGATAAGGCGATTTTTTCTGTCAATGGTTTTTCTGAAATATCTCGGGAATTAATGGAGATACGTCCTTTTTGCCCTGGTCCTTTTCTCTAGCTCTTGAAATTCTCTACAAAAAAGCATGAGGGCAAAAAGGGCGTATCTCCGTTAGTTTCCGAAATATTCGCAGAAGAATCTCGGCGAAAAAAATCGACTTATGCTGTTCTATCTCTTCGATACTGAATTGTTTTCGTATGAAGAATTGCAAGAATTGAAGAGAGACCTTATTGGATGTATCGATTCCATTAAATTACATTAATTCACTATGAATTGTACAAGTCATGAAATGTATACAATTTTTACGACTATGAAATTTTCCGACAAATCGATTTTATTTCATCATCAGTTTTTTGCGAATATCTCGAGAATTAATGGAGATACGCCCTTTTTGCCCTAATCCTTTATTGTAGCTCTTGAAATTCTCTACAAAAAAGCCCCCGGGCAAAAAGGGCATATCTCCATTAATCCCGGAGATATCCGCAAAGAACTGATGATGTAATAAAATGAATTTGTCTGAAAATTTCATAGTCGTCAATTTTTGCGCTTTGCGTAGTGACCTACGTTGTTTGCTGCGTCTTATGTAGCATCACCTTAAAGGAGCGAGAAGGACGGTTGGCGATTTAACCGTTTACGCAGGCGCTCTCTTTCGCCGTTGATTTTTTCCTCCTCTCTCTCTCTCTACCTTCTTCTTCTTCCAATTTTATTTTTTCCTACTTTGAAAACGGGGAGTGTGTTCTTCACTCGGCTGGTGTGTGTGCCCATGTTTATGTGGATGTGTATGTGTGTGTTGGAGCAGAGAGACCAGCCATTGGAGTTCTACCTGGGATTTGCTGTTTGCTGATCAATTTTGACATTTTTATTAATTTAGAATCCCGTTTTTTTTCGATCACACACGCGTGTTGGTTCTCTGTGTGTGTGTGTTATTAAATTAAATAGATATCAATAAATATTATTTAATTTAAAAAATGGTAATTAAATTTCGTTCAGGGTTTATTAATTATTGATTTCAAAAGTTTTTGCTTTTCATGTTTATGGGAATTATTTGGTAATAATTGCAGAGTTAAGAAATTTATTGAACAAAATGTTTCGTAGATTTGAATTTATTGAGGAAAAAAAAATGGACTAAAATTCGGGGTCTTTTTCTTCAGTTTCGTTGCAGAGTTTACCTTGAAATGAAAACAATTTTTGTATTATTTTTTTTCACAGGGTAACGAAAATTCTCTGCCCATGGAACTCTGTTCAAACTGTGAGTGATTTATTGTAATTTATTTCAAAAATTTTTATTGATCATTTGAAATTAAATTCACAATTTTATTGTAAAATGTTTAGTTTAAGTTTGTGATTAATTCTTCATGTGTGTGTGGGCACTCGTGCGCTGGCCATTGGTGTTTTTTTAACGCTAATTATTATTATTATTTTCTATTTCTTTTGAAACAGTCGATGCGGACGAGATCAGGAGATTGGGAAAGAGATTTAGAAAATTGGATCTTGATAATAGTGGAGCACTGAGTATCGATGAATTTATGTCATTACCAGAGTTACAACAGAATCCACTGGTACAACGTGTCATTGATATTTTTGATGCTGATGGCAATGGGGAGGTGGATTTTAAAGAATTTATACAGGGTGTTTCACAGTTTAGTGTCAAGGTAAATAAATGGAGTTTATTTTATTTGGTTTTTTAAGGATAACTCGGTAAATAAGGGAGATACGAAAAACTTTGTTCAGACCTTTTTTGTGGAGGAGAATGCGCTCTACAAAAAAGGTATTGGTGAAAAATTTGGTAGCTCTGTTAGTTTTTGAGATATTTGAGAAAAATGATTGATGAGGAAAATCGAGCTTTGGGTGCAAGGTTTGTTGGTGATATTCGCTAGGGTTTTTTTAGGGACAACTTGGAAACTATGGGAGATGGAGGATTTTTGTGAGAACCTTTTTGTAGCTCTGATTTTCCTCCATAAAAAAGGTTTCGAAGAAAATTACGGTATCTCCATTATTTTCGGAGATTTATCGCGAAAATTGCGAGTTAACGGATTTTTCACTCGTCATTGAATTTTTCGTTGGTTAATGATGACTTGAGAGTTTCGTTGAAGCTCGACAAGAATTGATGGACATTCCTTGATGAAAAGTATTTATTTACTCAAAATAATTGTTGTCACTGAAAATTCTCGATTTTTATCGAAAAAATTGATGGATTTGTGAAAATAATCAGTTGCATTCGGAAGATCAGAAAATTTTAACCCTGAAAATGCAATTAATTTTGGCTAAACGGTCGCGAGATAATTGAAAAAATTTTTTTTATTGATGATTATTATTTTTCACTGTACCTAGAGAACGAGTGGGCTGATATTAATTGCATTATAGCATTTCCAGGGCTAAAATTTCCCGATCTTCTCAATGAAATCCTGAAAATCCCGGAAATTTATCAACTTCGTTATTTAGCATAATTAATTTTTTTTATTTCAATTAATATAATGTAATTATTCTGAATTTTTGTTAACAGGGTGACAAAGAAAGTAAATTACGATTTGCATTCAGAATTTATGATATGGATAATGACGGATTCATCAGCAACGGTGAATTATTTCAAGTGCTGAAAATGATGGTAGGAAATAATCTTAAGGATACTCAATTACAACAAATTGTTGACAAAACAATACTATTCGCTGACAAAGATGAGGATGGAAAAATTAGTTTTGAAGAATTCTGCTCTGTGAGTAAACAATTAATATGTAATATAATATTTTATTTGAAAGATTATCAAAAACAAAATCACGTAAAATCGCAATTCATCATATTTTCCTTCAATGAGGAGAAATTACTTTAAGGATATCCAAGTACTCCAGTAATGTTTTTGTTTATTTAAATCTTTGAATCTTTTTTCCAATGATTTTGTTATTTAAATATTTTAGGGTCAAAATTCAATTTTCCGTTCTGAGATATAAGGAAATATTCAAAAAATCGTAAAAAAAATTTAATGGTTGAATTTGTAAGGAAAATTCATAAAAAAATAGAAAATCGGTTGTTTTGGATGTTGAGATGTTTTTTCATAAATAATGTATGAACAATTAATTTTTTATCCTCACAACCATTTTTGAAAAATCGTAATAAAGGTTTTCATATTCAAAATTATAGCAGAAAAGGATAGGGAAAGACGGGGTAATATGGATACCTATGAAACTTTGTGATGGAATTTTTTTTTTTTGAGATGTGGGAATTTAATTTTCATAATGCATAATTGCATCAGTTTTTTGCGAATATCCCAGAAAATAATAGAGATACGCCCTTTTTGCCCTGATCCTTAATTGTGGAGAATTTTAGGCGCTACAAAAAAGCATTGGGGCAAAAAGAGCGTATCTCCATTATTTCCCGAGATATTCTTGAAAAACCCATGCTGGAATAAAATCGATTTGTCTGAAAATTTCATAGTCGGACAATAAATTAACAATTACCAACAAATTAAAATTTCCAGGTCGTCGGCAACACTGATATTCACAAGAAGATGGTGGTTGATGTATAATCAATCAAATTATCCTAGATTTTAAAATAAAAAAAGAAAACGAGAAGAAAAAAAATAAGAAAAAAATGGAATGTTGAAGAAATGCTGAGCGTTAAAAAAAACCTTCGACTTCATTACTGCATTGAATAGTTTATAAGAACTGAAAAAAAAGAAAAAAAAACAAAAAAAAATGCTATAGATTCACTCGATAATTATAGAAGCAAAGATCTGTTTAGATAAACAAAAAAGAAAATGAAAAAAACCAATGCTAGATAAATTCTCGATACATTTTTATCATAAATAAAATATTTCTCACTAAAAAAAAACTAAAAAAAAAACAAAAAAAATCCAAATCCCTTTAAAAGGATTTTACTCTTTTTTCCATTTCTCGAGAGCACAAAAAAAGAATATTTCTGATTACAATAATCGTAAAGAATACTTATCGTGTTAAATATTGTGCGATTACTAGGAAAAAGAAAGGAAGAATGATAAAAGAAAAAAAAAGTTTTAACAAAATAATTAAAAAAAAATGTTTAACTCCCTCTAATTATTTTCTTCTTTTGTTATTTATTGTTTAGTTTGCCTGTAAATTCATTTAATTGAAAGAGAAAAAAACAAAGAAAAAAGAAGCAATGAAAAATGGAAAAATTTAAGTAATTAAAATATTTTTTAATTTAAGCAATAAATATTAATTTAAACAAAAACAAGAAAAAAAAAGTGCAAATATCTTTTCTGAGAGTCAAGAATTTAATAATCAACCAAATGAATGAGACGAGAAGAAAAATGATTTTTAAAGTGCTCCAAAAATTCATTTATCCATTGTTTAATCTTAATTAGTAATTTTAAGCCAAAAATCCAAGGCCTTGGTACTTTCTTTAATTAACTTTGTTAATTCTCCTGTTTTTCCTTAAAATTTATTTATTCATTCACTAATTAACTTTTCTCATTTCATTTTTAATGATGATGATGCAGAAAAAAAATGAAAAACGAATGAAAGAAAGATTTAACTAAAAAAAAAAAAGAAAAAAAAATTAATACAAAATACAGTGACATTTAAAATGTCCTGGCCAAATGTTTTTTGATCGTATACATATGAAATAATTAAATTGAGTTATTAAATAACGCAATTACACATGAAAGAATTATAGATAATTGATAAAAGAAAATTTAAAGAGAATCATTGATAATTAAAATTCGAAGGAATTCATAAAAAATTTAATAGTTGCAATCACAAAATTTTGTTAATTTCATTGAAATTATCCAGTAGTGAATAGGTGAAATGTGAAAATTATTCATTTTTCCATCAGTTTCATTGAATTATAAAGAATTGAGGGAGATGGAGAAATTTTTGTTGTTTTTTTTGTAGCTTTGAATTTTTTCGGAAAAAAAGTTTCCGCAAAAATTTCCGTATCTCTCATTTATTCTGAAATATTTGAAAAAACGAAGTCCATCAATTTCACTATTGCACTAGTTTTTTTAGAATATCTCAGGAAATAATGGAGATAGAGAAATTTTCGTTGAGAGCTTTTTTGTAGAGAAAAATGAAAGCTACAAAAAAGGTTTTCACAAATTTTCCTCTATCTCTCTTAGTTTCCGAGCTATTCTGTAAAAACTGTTGGGGAAGCTAATTTAATTAAATTAGTTTCATTCTGAAAATGTTTTTTTTTCAAAAATCCTGGAATCTATGGGAGATAGAGAAATTTTTGTAGACTTTTCTTTTAGCTCCCATTTTTTCCGATAAAAAATGTTTCAAAAAAAATTCTCTACCTCTCTTAGTTTTGAAGATAATTAAAGATGTTTAGTGGATTTAGAAAAAAATTATGAAAAATTGACAGAATGAAATTATGTTTATATTATTATTAAATGATTCAGTTGAATTTCGAGATATTCGGAAAATTCTTGAGGGAGAAAATTAATTAATTCACGCGAAGTTCTGTGAGAGGATGAAAAAAAATTAATTAAAAAGATTCTCCTGGGGATTACTCCGTATAAAAAAATTATGTTCACATCATTTTTCATGGAGCTATTAATTCTTTGAGTATTCTCCATGAAACGGGGTGTAATTAATTAATTTATGCGGTAGACAATTTCGTGGAAACCCTAAAAATTTTACTGAATTCTTTTGATGAGATTATGAACATAATCTATTCGGTTTTATCGATATTTCATTATTTTCGAATATCTTCAACAAAAATGATGAAAAATTCATAAAACCAAATGGATTATGTTTATGTTGTGTTATGATATCATAAAAAAAATTCAGTGAAATTCTCGCGGGATTTATGACATTTCCAACAGAGAAAATTGTCAAATAAAATTACACGAAGTTGAATGGGGAATGGATAAAAAATTCATAACTCTGTAAGAAAAGATGTAAAAATTCTGGAATTTTTCGAGCGTACAGAGGAATCCTAAACTCAAAAAAAAAGAGGGGGGGGGGTAGATGGACCCCGGGGTAAAGTGGAGCTTCATTGAAAAATTAAAATTTTAGTTTTCGATTTTTGAAAATAAAATTAAAAAATTAATAAAAAAGTATGCAGGATTCAAAGTTTGAAATCTCGACGAAAAAAAATCCTCAGAAATAGTAAAAATTTAATTTTTTCATTGTGAAAATCAGTTTTTGCATTTTTGAGAATCTATTTTTTCTTTATTTTCGCTTTCAAAATTTTGGAAATCCTATTTTTACTTTATTTTCATCAGAAAAGTTTCTTTTTTCATCAGTCACAGTTGAAAAATGTAATCCTGCAATTTTTTTTGAAGTTTCCATTTTGCCCCATGTGCGTTTATATCTGGAGATTCCATAATCATGAAGAAATTCTTTTTTCTTCAATAAATAAATGTTTCCTCTATTTTTGAATAAATGGAATCACCGAGCGAGAATCTTTGGCTATAACTGTTCAGAATTAGGGTGAATGGACCAATAAATGAACCAAGATCATTTGATGATTCATAAAACATAGAAAAATAAAAAACCATTCAAATTGAAGATTATGTAACTCCGAATTGATTCAGAACTTAATTAGTTCTGTAAATTAGCAAAAAAATTAAACATCGAGTTTTTTCGTGTGAATAAATCGAAAAATCAATTTTACCAATGAATGAACATATATTCCCTTCAATAACGACTCTTCTAACTGAAGATAAGTAACGAAGTAATGAATTCTCCAGAAATTTCGCTTTAAAATAGAGAAAGATACCAGAAAATTATACAATTTTCATTATTTCATCTGAAAATAATCTGCGTTCAGTAAATGGTACTCGTTCATCAATTGGTCCACTCACCCTACTGTCTGTATCCTCCAAAAAATTTCCGAATTTTGAAATCATTTGTCGCGAAGAAATTACAACATTTTATCAAAATTGTTTTCCTTCACAAAATTTCTAAATTTCCAAAAAAAAAATTAACGAATAAAAAAAATGATCTTATGAACATAATTTATTTGATTTCGAAGCGGAGAAATTTTCGCACCACAACCAAGCCTTTCCAAAAAATTTCTATTCCGTTTTGCCCCTTCGCTACGAAATTTCAAAGCAAAAATAATAAAGACTGAAAAAAATTGATGAAAAATAAAGAAAAAAAAATTGAATGAAAATATTTTTTTTTAATTCACTTGAATGTGTAATTGTGTTGAGATAACTAATTTCACTCGTCGTGTGTTATTTAAGTAAATTTAATTGTAACATTCATAATTATATGTATATATTATACAGTAAGCATGTGGATTTACATTAAATTCTTGTACTCATTGAACCAAAAAAAATAATAATTGAAAGAAAGAAAAATTAGTGGAAAAAATAATAATATGAAGTTACATCGATTGGTGTAAATCTGCATGGAATTGAGGAGAAGGGAGAAAAATTATGAAAAAAAATGAAAAACCCGATCCACAATTAATTTATGCCATTATTACTGTTTCTATATAATGAACGATGTTATTCTAACATTAATCTTATCATTAATGAGTGAAAGAGAAAAAAGAAACAATTGTCTAATCAAAGTTTGAAAAAAAAGAGAGAAATTATGAAGAAAAAAAGGAAAAAAAATGAAAGAAAAAAAAAGTGAATTTAAATATTAAATATATGAATCTCGATCCTGTGCACAATTGATTTTATTCAAAACTTTTTCTTTTTCTCTTGTTTGAAAGTACAAAAAAAAATACTTATGAAACTCAAACAAATTTTCTATCATTTAATTCCTCATAATTACGATATAATTATATGATAAGAATTCATCTGTTTTATTAATAATTGATGGAATTAAAGTTGAAGGTAGTTTTTTTGTGGATATCTCGGAATCTATGGAAGATGGAAAATTTTTTGTAGCTAACTTTTCACAATAATTTTCCTATCTGACTTGGATCTCGAGATATTTTTAAAAAACAAGGTCAATCAATTTTTCTTCAAAGTTATTTTTTGTTAATATCACGAAAATTAAGGGAGATAGAGGAATTTTCATTAGGACCTTTTTTGAAGCTCTGATTTTTTCCTTTAAAAAAGGTTATCGCAGAAATTTCTCTATCTTCCTTATTTCCTGTCATATTTCATGAAAATCTATTTCGGAGTGAAGTTAATTTTTGAAACGATTTTTTTCGGGAATATCTCGAAATCTATGGCAGATGGAGAATTCATTTTTGGGAGCTTTTTGTAGAAGAAAATTAGAGCCACAAAAGAAAGTCAACCAAAATTTATTTATCTGCCATATATTCTGAGATATTGCAAGAAAATCGATTTTTGAATGAATTATTTCAACTTTTTCAACGGTTTTCGTTGAATATTTCGGAATCTAAGCGAGATAGACGAACTTTCGTGGGAATATTTTTCGAAATAATCTTTTCTGATTCTTCTCTACAAGAAAGGTAATTAAAAGAAAATTCAGTCCATTATTTTCTGAGATATTTCATAAAAATCCATTTTGGATTGAAGTTGATTTTTGAAACTAAAATAAAAAAAAAAATAAAACCCTCAGAATTCTGTCACCGGTGAGAACCACGTGGGTCAGTGGTGCTCATCCGAGCGGCCCAATCACACGTCTCCTCAACGTCTCACCAAAACCGTCACAAAAACTCCCTCAATCTCCCAAAAAACCCTCATTTCAATCTAAAACCAAAAAATTATTATTCCCTTCTGACAAAAAAACTTTTAAAAAATGCGGAAGTCCCTTAAATTATTTTGTTCTTCGCGAAACGTTCTTCAGGCATTGGCCAATGAGGTTAGGCCTCTCGTCATACCGTGCTCGAATTATTCAACATCAAACGAAACAATTACACCGAAAGAATCAGTGAGTGAAGCCGTGAAACTAATTCCCGTTCATTCCGAAGAATTAAATGAAAGTGATATCAGTGAAATTTCATACAAAGATATTGCGAGAGAAGTCAAAGTGCCGAGGGCACTCGACTATTGTGATGAAGGTAGTATCCCAGCGAACTCGAATACAGTTAATCCCTTATTTTTTTGATGCTTTATGAAAGATGATATTTTTTTACAGTTTTCAGATTTTTTTCGTAATTTTCGTCCGTGTAGTTTATGAGCTACGAATTATCAGTCATTGAAAAGTGCGGTGGTGAGGATGAAATGCCCTAAATCAGGCAGAAATAACGAAATTATTTAAGGAGGTGCGAGCGATTCTTTGGTTAAAATACGACTGAAATTTTCAGATAAATCGATCTTATTCTATCATCACTTTTTTGCGAATATGTCGGGAATTAATGGAGATACGCCCTTTTCGTCCTATACCTTTTTTGTAGAGAATTTCAAGAGCTATAAAAAAGGATTAGGGCGAAAAGGGCGTATCTCCATTATTTTCGGAGATATTCGCAAAAAACTGATGATAGAATAAAATTGTTTTGTCTGAAAATTTCAGTCGTGTTAAAATCATGTTCCAACTTTAAGATTTCAAATTCTGTAATTGTCACAAAGAATTTTTCATCAAGCAACTCTAGAAATTAAAGAATTATCCATCGCCTAGTTTCTTAGAAAAACGCTTTCAAAGTTGATGGTTTTGCACGTTCTGGTATATCTATATATATGAGATATTATATATAGGTATATTAGTACGTTCAAAAATTCAAACTTCAAAAGCTTTTTTTTCCAGCAGCATGAACTGTATTGTTTAAAGCGCATAAATAGAGAAAAAAGTTTTTTTTCTCAGAAACTAGGCGGTAATCCCTTTAAAATTTCTAGAGTAGTTTCATGAAACCTTCTTTGTAATGATCACTAAATTTGAAACCTCGAAGGTGGAAAATATTTTTAACAGTAAATTCGCTCGAACCTCTTCAAAAACCATAGAGTTGGCCTATTAATTGAAAACTATTGGTGGAAAGAACGATGATTTAAGTAAATAATAGGAAAAAAAATATTGAATTTTCCTTATAATAACTATAGTTATTGAGAAATTTCAATGAGAAGGGACCTCGGAATTATTTGCATCTTCCTCCATTTCACGTACTGATAGATTAGCAATATAAAAAAATTCGAAGAGCAACAGAAAATTATATCGACAAGCCGAAGATATCAGTAGTTAAGAGGAAAAACAGGATAAGTCGATTTTTTCGCCGATCTTCTCGTACAAATATCTCGGAAACTAATGGAGATACGCCGTTTTTGCCCTCATGCTTTTTTGTAGGGAATTTCAAGAGCTACAAAAAAGCATGAGGGCAAAAAGGACGTATCTCCATTAGTTTCTAAGATATGTGAGAAAATCAATGGGCAGGGAAAATCGACTTATCCTGTTTTACCTCTTCGCGACTGATATGACCTTGTAATAGCTCAGTCACTTTTTCGGGTGAATTAAAGTCCGTTCTCTCGAATTATTAGCAATTTATTATTGGAAACTAACCCGCAAATTCTCATTTTTTTCTGTTTTCTCGACCGTAATGTGGGATACTACCTGAAGACCTCTCGGATCTTGGAAAGTATCACAGACCAACGTTTAATTTTGCGCGTTACGCTAATCAATCCGACACAATCAAAGAATTGGTCAAACTCGGCGTTGAATTGTGGAGAGTCGAGGACCACCAAGAGGCAATGCTCAGGATTTTATCGTCGAAGTTCGAGGATTTGAAGGTTTACGTACAGTTTCTTCATGACTGCGGTGTACCGGCCGAGGAAATCGGCAGGGTAATAACGAAGAACCCGATGATTTTCAAGGAGGATATGGATGATTTGAAAACGAGAATACGATACTTGAGAGCACACAATTTCAGCAAGAACGATATTGCGAGGATTGTCACTGCCAATCCTTTCTGGCTGTCGTGGTCTACGACGGAGATTGACAGGAAATTGGGATTTTTTCAGAGGTAGGGCGAATGCACCAGTGAATGAATCAATGTTTGAGGGTGAGGGGGTAAAATGGACCTTCATTGAAAATTCTTGAAAATTATGAAAAATTGGGTTTTTGGGATACTTTTTAAATTTATTTTGCACGTGAAAAAATGATGCAAAATCAATTATGAATTTTTTAATTTCAAAAAGACGAAATTTTGGGGAAAAAAAATTTTGATTGAAAAGAAATTGCGGAATTCGAAAAATCGAAATTTCGAAAAAAAATTGGAAAATAATTGGAATAAATTTTTTTTCAAATGTTTCAACAATTCAAAATATATAGAATTTTTAGAAACATCAAAGTATTGAGAGAATAAGATTTTTTAATTTTCCAAGAAATGATAAATTTCCAATTATTTTCCAAAATTTTCCCGAAATTTTAATATTTCGCATTCCGCACGATTCCTCAGAATTTCTCTTCGTTGAAAATTAGGAAAAATTCGGTATTATTTTTTTTCTCCATTTTTCGTTTCACAAGATAAATTTTCAAAAATATCCCTAAAACTCATTATTTTTTCTTAATTTTCCAGAATTTTCAATGGAGCTCCATCTTGCCCCAGAGGTCCAAGTTACCCCACTCTCCCCTCTATTTTTCGAGGGAAATGAAAATTCGATTATTTCAATCATCCTTCGTCGCAATAAAAATCGCTTACTAAACCCTAATATTTTTTTTTCTCAGATCATTATACTCCACATTATTCATAATTCTCCTCTTTCTCAATGCAATTATCATTTTCCAGGGAATTTAAACTACGTGGACATCAAATACGGGCTCTCGTCGCAAAAAGGCCACAATTGATAACTTTCCCACTCAAAAATATTCGTGACAACACATTTTCAATCAGAGAAGAGATGGGATTCGACAATGATCAGACAAAACAAATTCTCCTGACTAAACCAAAAATTTGGGAGAGAGGTAAGAATAAAAAAATGCACCATTCAAATTTGAAATCAACTAGTGAAACAATACATCGACGTAAAATCAAAAGGGCGTAAGTGCCATTATTTCTTGCTGAATAATGAAAAAGGCGTAACTCAGTATTCTTATGAAAAATGAGTGTAGATTCAATTTTCGTGGATTCTCAAAAAATGGCACTTACGCCCTTTTCACTCGACGGTGACGACATGTATACTGCGTTAAAATTTTCATGCAAAATTTCCTACACTGAGAAAAAAAAAATACTCGCATTTAGTAATTCGGTGTTTCAACGAATGATCCAACAAAATGATTATTTTATTCATAAAAAACAATAACAATTTCCGATAGAAAACCAGGAATATGAAATTTCAACGATTCAGAATATTCGTAATTTTTCTCCTGTTTAAAATTTGAACATTAAGTATTAAAATTTAATTGTTAAGAATGAGCGATTCCCAGTATAATCAGCATGAAAATATCATTTGGCCTTGAAAAAAAAATTAACGAATCACCTTTTTTTTCATTTTCAAGACCAATAAATTTATGATGAAAATACTGAAAACTTGAATTTAGAAAATGGAATAAAATCAAAACCATAATGAAGAGACGTCATTTCCTTTTCAGCACGAGAGGGCAATCTCATTTCATTCAACTACGTTCACCTAGACATGGGAATATCGCACGAGCTCATAGCAAAGCAGCCAAGTATAATAGCAACAAGAATTGACAGAATTAAAGCCCGTCATTTATTCCTCGTCTCCATGAAACGTAATCAGTACGATCCAAAGAAGCCTCTCTACGTGTCCCTCGATGCAATTGCAATCAGCGGTGACATTGATTTTTGCATAAATATTGCAAAATGTTCGATTGAATTGTACGACAGATATTTAAAGACTTTATAAAAACATTAAAATAATAAAATTGTAAATTTTGTTGATAAATGAAAAGAATTTAAAAACGCTTTCTTATTTTTCTTTCTTATCACTTTAATAAAATACAAACATCAGACTTTGCGACAATTAGATTAATCAATTTGGATAATTTACAGGTGGAGAAAAATTGTCTGAATTTTTATTTAATTTAAAAAACATTGTTTTCTAACTGAATTTACCTAATTCGTGTTTCTTTTGTATCGCTCGCACTGAGTGATACAAGAATGTATCGATCAATCCAGCTACCGTGAATACACCGCCGATTATTGCACAAACATTTGTGGCAAAGTGGCCGAACGATTTTTTTTTCTCAGTGTATTTTACCATCAGTGGACTCAGCTCGTAGCTGAAAAAAACACCAGGCATTCCGGAACCACCGCTGAACATTGCTATTTTGCGGGAATGTCTCGTTACGGAAAATTGATTTGTCTGCAATTGGGCGCCATCAGCACGATAATACGTTGTTGGCACGATTTTTATGTAGTGTTGAAACATCATTGCTCCTGAAAATATTTAACATTCAATTAATTCGAGAAGAGAGAGTGAAGACTCGATTTTATGGGAATTTTTTTTTGGCAGTTTTTTGAGAATATCTTGGTAAATAATGGGTTTAGGGGAATTCATCAGAGGACCTTTTTTGAAGAGAATTAAATTCTCTACAAAAATGGTCTCCTGTGATTTTTTCGTAAAGCCACTCGTTTAGGAGATTTTTGAAGTCAAAGATTTCGGTTTGGAATTTTTTTTTTGTGAACGATTTGTGAAAATTTTCTTTGGGATTTTTTTGAATTATTTCGGGAACTATTGGGTTTAGGGGGATTTTTGAAGATCAAATATGGTAAAAAGATGGTTTTCTTCATTTCTTTCATGACGCTACTCGTTCTGAAGATATTCAAAATATCTCCTCATAGAATATTTTATTCTTGAAATTCTTGTAAATTTGAGATTTTACGAATTACATTCACGTTATTTCGCGAATATCTCTGAAACTATCCGATGTAGGGGATTTTGTCAAGAGACCTTTTTTGAAGGGGATAAAATTCTGCACATAAGAAGTTTCCGGTTCTCCCCAAACCCATTCACCTGAGATATATCCACATCATTTCAAAAATGAACCAAAATAAAAGAAATTATGAAAAAAATTAAAAATTCTATAAAAAATTGTAAATTCAAATTTCCCGGTTCACGCATGCGCAGTCTTTGCCCCTTCCGCTCTCTCACGTCATCAAGAAAACCAGCATGGCCGCCCAGTACGCAAGAAGGTTAGCACGCACATAAATACCGTCTTTGGAGTAAATCACGATTTTAATTGTGAAAAAATCGATAAAAGAGACTTTAATCGTCAGTAAGTAATTCCCAATAATTGATCGATCATTCCAAATCATTTTACGTCCCTCAGAAATTGTTGAAGAATCATTAACCATTGTAATGAGCAGAGGAGATCCCGAATTCCGGCAAACTCAATTCGCATGCATTGAAATAAATCTTATAATAAATTCAAGAGAATTGTTGAAGTATTCAACGAAGTTTTCCAACGATTTTGTGCGGATTTTCTCTTCTTTTTTTTGGTGAACTTTAAAGAAAATGTTGTCAGTTCGGGTTGTTATGTTTTAGGAGTAATTAAAAATGCCAGTTGTACCGGGTGGAGCATTCCAACAAGGACCGTCTTGCTGGGACAGAATGAAAATGGGATTTGGAATTGGTTTCTGCGTGGGAATGGCATCTGGAGCCATTTTCGGAGGTTTTTCAGCACTCAGGTATTTCTCTTTTTTTTTAATGACAAAAAATCAATGACCCCATTGAAAAAATTCAATAGATCTTTCATCCTCGATGAAGAAATAAATATTCAATGGTTTTTTTCACTCGTTGGAGGAAATGAGGGAGAAATTCGTGTGTTTTTTCGCTAATATCTCGGTCAATAAAGGAGATAGAGGAATTTTTGTAGAAACCTTTTTTGTAGAGGAGAATCCGAGCTACAAAAAAGGTATCGACGAAAATTTCTCTATCTCCCATAGATTCCAAGATATTATGAAGAAACACTGGTAACCTCATCTTTCATGAGGTTTATCTCATCTTTCCAGTTCTGGCAATGGTTTTTCCGAAATATCTCGAGAATTAATGGAGATAGGTCCTTTTGGCTCTCTTGCTTTTTTGTAGCTCTCGAAATTCTCTACAAAAAAGCATTAAAGCATAAAGGGCGTATCTCCATTAATTTCCGAGATATTCCCAAAAAACTGATGATGAAATAAAATTGATTTGTCTGAAAATTTCAGTCGTCTACAAAAAAGTATCTAAAAAAAATTTCTATCTTCATTATTTCCTGAGATAATGTGAAAAAAATGCACTGAACTCATTTGCACATTTTTTTCATCGATTAATTGAATTAATTCTTGTTGTTCCAGGTACGGATTGAGGGGGAGAGAATTGATAAACAACGTTGGTAAAACAATGATACAAGGTGGTGGTACGTTTGGCACATTCATGGCTATTGGCACCGGCATAAGATGCTAGTATTCTCACCAAACAATTTAAACTAATCATTTAAAAAGAAATATAT